>CAJQZJ010010806.1:2931246-2968746 GCA_907164525.1 Lophiomys imhausi
TGTGTGTGTGTGTGTGTGTGTGTGTGTGTGTGTGTGTGTGTGTGTGTCTTGTCAACAGAAGGTTACCTGTCTTGGACTTTTGCGTGACATTCAGCAGTTTATTTTTCCAATGCACTTAGAAAACATCTAACTTTTTGTTTATCCTTAATCAAATTCATGCCTCTCATGAAACTCCTGGCAGAGTCCTTGCTTTGGTGAACTCTGAAGCCCATGGCACAGGACAAGTCTTCAAGAATTACAAACCAAGGTAGTGAATGGGCTAGTTGCAAGTTTACTTGAGAAAACTTTTTGCTGCTTCTCTTAATGGATTTCTCTTAGATGGGAAAATGAGACCCCACGTGTGAATGACACACCAACACTCAAGTCACTTTCAGATGTACTTTCACTTAAGAAAATGTAACCCATTTTCTCACCTGTAAATCAGAGGCCAGAAAGGGTTGATTTCGCAGTCACTTGATCTTGTCAGGTGATGAGTAAGAAAGTAGACCTGGGTGATTGTTTATTGTGGCATGATCATTTCCACTTCAAATTGAGTTCATGTGAAACTTCAGGCCTCCTGCCTGGAGAAGAGCAATTTTTTTTTTTTTATCCCACACTGGAACTTAAACAGCCCCAGTGAGAGCCAAAGAGCTTAGCAAATCCTCTGCTTTGTCACAGTGAAGACCTTTGCCTAATGCAAGGTCTTATCCTGCAGATTGCTTGGGGCCAGAAGATAGCCTGGTTAATCTGAGCTGCTCCCACTTCCCTACAGTGTTCACTGAACTGGGTTTTTTGTCTGTGAATAAAATGGTCCAGATCTGGGTTGGTTGCTATGGTAACTGTATCAGGAGCCTTGTGCTCTATCTTCCTCTGCTGACAGCTCCTGTGCAACGAACGAAGCCCCAGTGGGGTGTGGGTGAGTCTTCATAACCTCCTGGAATCACCTCAAGAAGATGAAGTTCACTATGAAAAGTCAGGCCAGCTCTTAAAGAAAAGATATTCCTGGTCACCCCTTGGGGTGCGTGGTTCTGTGGTCACATCTGGCCCGCTTAGATTAGGATCTCATTAGTGAGTTCTCCAACCAAAATTTTGGGGTCTAAATTCCTTGGGTCTTTGGGACAGTGGACTTTGGTTTCTCATCTCCTATAGCTAGTAGCAGACACGGGTTTCTGGGATTTGATATTTACTTATTAATAGGTTTGGATTCATAAACCAAGGCTTTGTGTGCTTATAGCAGTGGAGGGCTTTTTTTCCACGATGGTCTAAGGAAGATAGAACTGGCATGGTTGATCTACATTAAAACTCCTGTCTCAAATAGCAGCCCTATTTTTATATGTCTGTCCATCTATAGAATACTACTTAAATAGTAACTGTTTGTCATGTTACCTCAAATTCTTCTTTTAGTTTTCTACTTGACACCTCTAAATCTGTGTGGCTCAAATTAAACTTAATCATGTGAAGTCTGGACTACTTTAGTAACAATGAAATTAGCTCATCTATGGCTGCTGCAGCTTCTCCAAGAGAGCTTAAATGCCCATGCTATCAAGTTCTGGGCTGAACACGCCCATGGGTGTTGGTCTTAGATAAGGATGCAGTTTTCAGGACCCAACTCCCTTTCTAGTTTGTGTTGCATACTCTCCCTCTTGCCCTCTGCTTCAGCTACTCAGTAATAAGTAACCACCTTATTGTGGTTACTTCCTACAATGAGATCCTTTTTTCCACAGTTCTTTGCATAGGCTACCCCTCCCACCTGATGTTTGCTTCTCTCTTCATTTAATCTCTTCTTAGACTTCATATAGACTTAGTCTAAGTATTACTTTTCCAGGGATACCTTTTCTGATTTCTCATAGGCCAGGTCTTCTGTGATATGCTCTCACGGCTTTAGGTAATTCTCATCTTTGCCAATAACTAAACATTGATGGTATTATTTTCTTGGTGTCTATCTTCCTTACTAGACTGTGACATCCAGAAGAAAAGAGCGGGGACCTCTCATCCACCATTTTACCTCTGAACCTAACACTGTGTTCAGGACACAGTAGGAGCTCAGTAAATGTCTGTTTAATGAGAATATAAATCTTTACAATCACTGCAAAGTGCAGGTCATTATGTCTATTAAATAGAGAAAAATCAGTCTTCATTCACCGCTGAGCAGACTTCACAAAAAGTTTGAGCGCTGATGTTAAGGCCTGAGGTGCTGCTGTTTCCATTCTTTCTATGAGGTTCACATGGACTCACAAGGCTACAGGGCCACCTGTGTTAGTGGCATTCATGAGCACACAGGGGAGGTCACCTGGGCTAACTGAGACCATACATTTTACTCTAAGAAAAGTATTTCGTTTGAACCTGTCCCCAGCCTGATTCTCACCCCAATATATAAAATACAGTGTTTACTTTTCTGTATGTTCGGGGGGTAGGTACCTCTCTTCTAAGCCTCCATGGTGTTCTGTTGGGGATAAATGAACTTATCCTGTGCTGCTGTTCTTCAGGTTTCCCTTTATGTGTCCATATCTCCATGGTCCAGGTCCTGTTGCCGAGCACTCAGTTGGGCTTTGGTGACTCTTTATTGAAATTGCTAATTGAAAGCATGTGGGTGGTTGTTAGTGCACCCTAGTGGTGAGTTCTGAGCCAATTGGTTTGCAGTGAGATCCAAGTGTTGGAGATCTTTCAGCTCTCATGGATGATTGGAATGGCCAAGTTCGTGAATCTCTAGAGACTCAGTGGCATTTATTAAAGATAACCAACTGGAATTGGAATTATCTTTTTTTTTTTTTGTGAATGAGAGTAGGTTTGGTCTGAGGAAGGGATGGTCCTGCCACTGGGAAGCTACTGCTCTGTTCCTACCTCAGGGAAGCTTGTAGAGTCCAAGGATTAGGGTCTGTGGGAGTTTTGGAGAAAAAGTAAGTTAAGGGATGTCACAGTTATTTATGGAGACCTGTTCCCTAGCACAAGGACACCCAGTCAGCCATTGATCTGCTTTTTACTGCCAAATGCAGTAACAGGAACATTTTCTTTCCTGATTCTGCATGCTGCATGGAGGGCCAAATCAATTAAAAATTTCTTGAGTTTTTCTGATGGTACATTGACTTGCGTTCACTTATTAATTCATTTACTTCCTCAGTAAGTACTGACTGATTATGAATATTCCTCGATGCCAGTTTGTAGGGAGGTCACATGAGGAAAATGCTATACAGGCATGCTGAAGAGCTTAAAAATCTGAGTAGACAGTATATACACCATGAACTTCAGTGCCTGAACATTTTGTGATTAAGAAGAGTGGCATTTGAGCTAGACGACGTGGTGAATTACAATTAGTGCATACTCTGGGAAATTTGCTTTCCTTCAGAACACCTCAGTTTCCTGATATGAACATGTCTCTTCTATGAATGGTAATAAACAACATCACAGGGTTTCTGTGAGCATGAAATGAGGTTGTTCCTATAAGGTTTTTAGTACAGAGCGTCACATGTAACAAACATTCAAATATATATTAGCTGTTATTCTAGAAAAGATGGCAGGTTAGCAAGCAAGTAGGGCTGAGATTGAAGAATTCAGAGGAATATAGAGACTGATGCAGTCACAGGTCATTGGGAAAGAAAGCCCCTGCAAGGTGGAAACTAATCTTGAGAAGGAAGGAGGATGCTCTGGGTGTATGGGTGGGGTTGAGGATGGGAGCTCCAGGTAGGGGTGGATATATTTGCTGTTTGAAATGTGGAAAAACAGTTCATTACCGGCCTGTACCCTCACCTCCACTCCTCAGGCTGCAGGGCAGGCTGATATATTAATTGGTTGTGTCCAACCGTCCCCCTCTAGCCCTGCATTCAGCAAGTGTGCTGATTTATCGTTATGAACCAAATGGTCCAAAATGCCAGTTGCAGTGCTGGGAAGTCTAAATTTAGCATATGGATCCTGGGTGTTCAGAACTTAAAGGGAAATTTCTAGATTTTGAGATCAGGTTAAGACCATTTTGTCCTTTTAGCTGCAGTTAACATTTTCCTTGAGAAATTCCAACCTTTAACAGCCTCTATTTGACAACTTGCTGGCCAATATTTACGTTCCGCTCCATTAACATCATGAGGGCTGACTCTCCACTTTCAAAGATATGCATTTGGCTGGAAGAAATCATTGCTGTATGCACATTTCACATTCTCATGGTCACACACACACACACCCCTCATGGGTTGATAACATGGCAGGCTTCTAAATGTGTGAGCGTATGTCTGTACTTGGTCCCCTGGGACAGCAGACCTGAGTTATGTCTGTACTAGATGTGACTTCATCTGGCATTTTCTTCAAGTCTTCATCTCCCCCAATTTAGTTCTAAGTCTTTTGTAGAACTTTAAGTTTCTATTGCTTGTTTTCAGAGTTAAGCATTTGAAATATATTTTGTTATAATTTTCCCCAGTTAAGAGTCATGTGGACAAAAAAAAAATCATGTGGGTTTTAGAGTTAGAGCTGAGAGTATTGTATTAACTTCAAAGATACAGATGTGAATCTTGGAAACCATATAAGAAGAAGAGATAATAAAAATGTCCTTTTAACCTCAGGTCCATTTATTGATAGAAAGAGTCCAATGTGATGAGCCACCGAATATGAATTTGGACTGTATTGCAAGTTCAGGGGCCCTTCAGAAGATATGTATTTATAGGTTAGGAATTGTTGGTCCTTTTCAGAGGTATGTGTGAATAGGTGAGTTGTATTTATTTAAGAAGTGGTAGAAACTATGGATGCTTTCTCCAGAAAAAATGCTTGCAAACACACTATGTAAGTTTTCTGCACAGCACTTATTCTATTGTAATGAAACACATTTTTCACATACTCACAATGTCCAGTAACTCAGAGACTCATGATGGCCTTAATGTTATCTTTGAGTACAAAAGTTAATATCACGACCTAAAATTCTTGCTAAGCCAACACATGGATATGAAAGTAAACTGTAATTCAGTTGAAAAGTAACTTTCATCGGAAGATTGCTGTTTGTTGGTAAGACAAGATGCTAAAATGATGTTTTTTGATTTCATGGGAACACCTTCATGTGCTGTCAGTTGAGACCTCTTAGTTTGCTGGTGACAAGGATAGACTATTCTTTTAGTAGTATTTGCTAGGCAAAGAGCTTAGTCTGATGGATGAGGACAGACCTCTACACTGGGAACTCTAAAACACTTGGCGATGAGTTCATGCAATGTGATTTTGCTTGTGGTTCAGTGAAGCCAGCTTTGTCAGTGTCTGAAGTAAAGAATCAGTTGTATATTTTAATCTAAGTTTTTTCAGTAGAAGTAATCTTCATGGGTTTCTTTGTCCATTTAGATTTACATAACATCTGGTAAAGTGTCCTTACTCTGGCCTCTGGCCTCTGGATAGCCTTTGTCCAACTTGCCAAGAACACATAGCTGTTTTCATCCATACACCCCTTCTGCAATGATAGCCTGGTAAAGGTATTATTATTATTATTATTATTTAGCAGAGTCAAAATTGGGACTTGCTGAATCTTTTGTCAAGTGTCTTGGCTCATGAAGATGGCTGAAACTGCCAGTGAAGTCATGTAAGTCATGAATGAACTTTCTGTCAAATTAGTGTCAGGGCAGTATAACTAGTCACTAAGAGAGGAAAAACTATCTGCTGATAGCTAAACAAATTGCCTGAAAATGTGTAGGTTGGAGAACCAGGAAACTTTTATGTGCAATTCTTGACAAGTCATATCTACAGGATTTGGTACCAGACTCTAATTCTGTTAAGTTGAAATGAGTTTGACTTATTTTACAATTATTGTCCATATCACATGGGTGCCTTGGTGACACATGGAGATTTTTTTTTTCCTGTAACAAAATGGTAAGGCAAGAGGCTTGGTGGACCTGCAGTGTGCTCCTTCTGTGTTGTGATATGAATATTTTTATTTCCAAGTTCTGTAAAGAAATATTCCTTATTTCAAAGGTCTCTTAACTTCCAGAGGAGTCTTATCAAGTGAGTGTCAGTGTAGCCAAACTAGACTCTGGCTCTTCTGAGAACTACTGTTGTGTTGGCTCATTGGATGCTGAAGGGAACTCACCTGGCTCAGGTGCTCCGGAGACATCTTTAAATCATTGGTTCTGGCTAGGGGAACACTCTTGATGGAGACACTCACCCAGCATCTTTTCTCTTCTTACACAGAAAATGCATTTGATTACTTCAAGACCCCCAAAGTTTCTTATGCTTGGCTCTGCTGTGTGTACTATTGTAGTATGTTCTAAATCCAGGCTATTTAATTGATGCAGATTTCTCTAGTTTTCATAAAAACCTTAGTTTTCAGAGTTGAGACATCGTCTCATGAAAGTGATCTACTCTGAGTGGGGCATTTCACATTAGACACATACTATGTATCTATTGTTCCTTTGATTTTTGTGAGCTTAATACTTCTATTAGGAAAGACGCTCTCATAAGAGAGACACTGCAATCCTTGTGCCCTTGGTTCCAACCCAAAGGAAACATTTGGTTCAAAATCAGAGGAAACAGTCTTTCTACTTTTTTTGATGTTTTCTAATGTAAGATGCTCTGTGTACAAAAGTCCACAGCATTATCGTAATGGCGGCTCATGTCAGACAAAAGCACTAAGGGAAAGTCCTCTCATGAAGACCCTTCTGCCGCCTGATGGCCTGTAGGCACATCCTTTGCCAAAATGCATGTACACAGAATGGAGATGTTCACGATAAACAAGATCTGACAAAAATTTATATTTTCCAAAGACAGTTTTCAAGCTATTCAGGAGTTTAAAATGTGACAAAATTCTCCTTTATATTCCTGACTCCTGTCAGCCATTACAAAACCAAATGGATTCTTAATTTAGGGGAAAAATGCCTATTTACCAAGAAATTTGGGAAAATGCTGAAAGAAAAGCAAGTATTTTTGAAAAATAAAACAAAAGACCTCTCTAATACTTTTTCAAACCCAGAGAATTGACCTCTCTATTTTTGCTTTGCTTCTAAAGATTAGTTTCCTTTGGAAATATGCACATGTTATAGGGTCTGATGGAATTTGGTCTGACTCTGACTAGACAAGGGGCTCTTGGAAGGCAAGAAGGATATCTTTTCTGTGCCTTTGTGATTAATGCTTTGTTTGGCACATGATCATTAGTGAGCACCTATAAATATTTTGGGAGTGAATAATCATCACATATTCTCAGGTTCATTGTTTAATAATGTAGTTTGGATCTTAGCAACAGATATTCCTCTCAGGTTTCTGATACATTCTGACAGTTATAAACTGTACTTCCCGTTGGCCTTGGATATAGGGCTAATTCACTTGTCATTTCTGATATGCTAAAATTTCTATAAGGGCCCCACAAATCTTATGAAGGGTAGCTGGGGTTAACCACATGTGGTGCCACAAGAATGAGGTTGCTAAATACGTAGAGTTTCTCTTAGATTGCTAGTGTTTACAGAGGTGGAGTCTTACTCATCCAGAATCTCAGAAAAGGAGCTTTGATCTTCAGGGTCCTACTTGTCACTGAAATGCTTATGGCTCATGTCCCTGTGGTTTCTTAACAGTGTGTGTCTTATCTGCTCCCTTGTCATACTTTCTTGAGTTTTCTCTGTACAGAAATACCTCTATTTGGACCAACTCATGCCAGATTTTCTTGAGGCAGAGACAGGTCCTGGCAATAGATGGCAGGTACCCACCCCTAGGATGGTAGCTGCATCTCCAGGCCCCTTGGGAGGTCTCTGCCCCTGAGATCTGCAAGGCAAAGACCAAGCAATCGTAGAAATCAGAATGGCTTCTCATTGAGTCTGCTTTCTTTGGGAGTCTGATGAGCAGGCCATTAAGCTCTGTGTTGCCTGTTTTGTGTGCTTATAACAATAGCTCTTGACCATTTTATGAATAATCACCCAAACTTGACAAGTTGTGGTTTGTGGAGGATGTGCTCAAGGATGCCTACATGAATCCACCTCTAATAGATGTGCTGTCTCAGCCTCTAGACACTCTCAGGAATTGCAGGATTCTTTCCATTCATCCTTAGGGAAACTAACACAATATCCAATAGTTTTGGCTTTCAGCAGATAGGAGCGTCTCTTTTGGTCAGCTCTAGCTTTAGGCCTTACAACCAAATACTCCGGAGAAAAGACAACCCAAAAACTTAACCTTCTTCACAGAATGAGGAAGGAAAGACATGGTGAGAGTAAGCCATTGATTGATAATATCTCCTATGGTCCAGCTTTATTTGTTGTCATTTAAGTTACTAAATGATTGCCAACATTCTGTCATGATCAGAAATGTCTACTCAAAATATACACAGATATTCCATGCTTTTAAAAAGCAAGTCAGATGGGCTATGGGTTAACTAGAAGAGAGGTAACTAATTTTTATTAGCAGTTATTTTAAGTTTTGAAAAGACACACATTCTCTCTAATTCTATAAATTCCTGCGGATGGTCATCTCAGCATCAGGACCTGTGTCTTGCTGGTGAGAACGGAGGCCCATGCTGATGTCATACCTGCTGGGCTTATTGCTGCTGTTTTGGCTGGAAGGATGCTTGCCTTGTGAGAGCTGAAAGAGACAGCAAAGGAAGGCTTACATGGAAGAGAAAGAGAAGCTGCAGGAATGAGAGGAGAACTGCTCTTGCGGAGCAGACCATTCCGTGGTCAGCTGGTATCCTTAGCTCTCCCATCTGCCTTTACCAGAACACCGTCAGTACTTACACAGTACACGGGAACCTCAACGATGCCTCTGAAACTCTACAGCTTTGCATTACAGCGATTTTTATTTTGTGTACAAATGGAAATAATGCAGCTCCTCCAAGCGAGAAACAGGGATGGTAATTAAACCAGAATACCCATGGCAAACTGTGGGCCGGAACACATTGTAAAATGTGTTCTAGCTGTGGCCACATGGCGGCGCCACCTTAGCTGTCAAACTGGTTTTCTTCTGGTGTTGTCAGTAGTTTTCATGGTCCTTTTTACAGGTGTCCAAACTTCCATTGAGTGGTTTTTGGTGGCCCTTGTCCTGTTACTTTAACACCCAGTTGTTCTAACTTAACAAGGCTTGCAAGAATGCAGTAGGTGATGATGTTGTACAGTGATGAAAAACACACAGGAAAAATCAATATGTTTGGAATGGAAGAGGTGATAAAACACAAAGAAGCCCGAGAAACTGCTGCCATATGCTATTAAATGTAAGAACAAGCCCTCTGCCAAATATTAGAGCAAATGCTAAGAAAATAAAAAGCAGCATTAGAACACATCATTCTACAATGCTTGTAGATTTATGCGCCCCAGAATGCATCTTCCATTTTTACATGTGCTCCTAGGAGGATTCTGTCTTGAATTACATGAGACCTTCAAGAACTTGCCTCTGGCATAAACCTGACAAGCCATGTTGGTTTACTGTCCCTTCTTTTTCTGTTATGTGACTTCATCTCTCATTCTAGTCTCCAGAAAGGCAAATGACTGATTACTGGGGCCTGGTCAAGGTTTGGGGAACAAAAGAGAAATGTTTCTGTAGTATTTAACATGCAGGGAGTATTTCATGAGTGACCTCCAGACATGCTCACACAGTTCTAAGAAGCCAGCTTTGCTTATAGCTTTATAGATAAAAGAGTAGGCTCAGAGAGCAATGCCACGGCCTGGGTTTACATCCAGTGATTGGTAGAGCTTTCTAAATCAGGCTTTTTAGCGGAATTACAAGGGGGAAATGGTTGTACCTAAAATCACAACTGGCTTTTACAGCAGAAGTAATTTTTTTTTTTAGATGATCTTAAGAATCCTATAGGGAACTGATTAGGTGGATGCTTCCCCCCCCACCCCCACCCCCCACGATCCCCTGGTCAGATGAACAGAGGGAAACCTGAGAGAAGCGTAAGTCCACTAGTGGTTTTTGGTCCTGACTCATTACTAAAGAGTTCTGTCTGGGGCCACTACAGGCGAGAGAAGCAGAAACAGAGGCATAGATCCCCTCAGGGCCATCCCAGAATATGGCAGTCTTGTTTACTGGCTTTCCTTTCTCCTAACAAAACTAGCTCCACACTTTTTAAAAATTGCTTTTCGCTCAGAACTCTTTACAACCTTTGAGTCATTTTGTTTTCTCATGCACTGTATACCAGGCTCAATATATGCATCCCCATAACCTGAGGAAGAGCAGATCCGTCTGTTTTGTGGGGAAAAGAGATATCTGGGTGAAGCAGCAGAAAGAGACGTGCCCTCTTCCTCCTGCCCACTGGAGTGGCCTCTGTGGCTGGATTTCAGGATCCTGCTTTTCTGTGACCCTGGCAGGGCTGATGCGGAGGAGCCTCTCTACTTCTTAAAATACACTGACACTAATTTGTTTTTGACAATTTTTAAGACTCTTTCAAAATCCCTTATAGTGACTAGAAATACCCTGGGGTGTTGCAAATTCAGAGTTTGGGGATTATTGTGGTGAAGGTAAAGCTACGGCTGAGTGCATGACAGCCAGTGGAAAGCACCGTATGGAGCGTTTTGTCTGTCAAACAGCTGACGTTGCTCAATTTTGCATCAGATAGAGTGGCTCCCACCATCAGCACACCCACAGGCAGATGGTGCTTGTGTTCATATGACACCAAAATATTTGTGTTAAAGATAGCAGAGTCAAGTTGGAGCACTTCTATTTTCCCCCATTTAATTGTTTAGTTCGGTCTCAGATAGGCAGCATGAGGTATTATTGAGAATATGGGCTTTGGACGCAGACCGGGTTGGATTAGGTGCCATGCACTCCTAAGCCCTGTGGCTTGGTGGCCTAGTTTG
Source organism: Lophiomys imhausi (assembly GCA_907164525.1). NCBI lineage: Eukaryota > Metazoa > Chordata > Mammalia > Rodentia > Muridae > Lophiomys > Lophiomys imhausi. Next base: position 2,941,950 of record CAJQZJ010010806.1, read on the forward strand.
GAAGATGGATCAATGGGAAAATAGTAATAATTTTATCACTTTGCCTACGTAAGCCTGTATCTTGGGTGAAGATGGCAAATAAACATGTGTGAAACCACATTCTGAGTGCTTAGAAAATGGCACAACATCTCCTTTCTGCTTGCTTGTCTCCTTCAGTAGGAGACGACAGTGGCCTTGATTTTGGACATGGTGGACATGAGCCCACTTAGAGGTGGAGGAGATCCTTGGAAACATAAATTACCTATGAGTTTTAGCTACTAATCCAGAGAGTCCAGCCACCCAGGGAAGGCATGGGGACCAGTACCACAGAAACCAAATAGGCCAGGTCTTGAGGACTGCTCATCAAAAGAGTCTTCTTTTTAGCTAAAGAAGGACAAGACTAAAGGAGAACCAAACAAAGTCAGAAAGCATAGCAAAGGGGACCTGGATCAAGAAGAAAACAGCAGATTCCTCCTTTCAGGTTGAGGAGTCCAGCAACAGTGGCTTCCTGTGGGTTAAGGAAAAAGGACAAAATGAAGATTTCAGAGAAAGAAAGAAACATGAGAGGGAAGAGGCATATTTTAGTGCCCAAGGGAGGCAGGAAGCCTAATAGAAGTCAGAAAACTTGCAAATTGCCATTGATGACTGCAGGCGCTGGACCCAGTATCACCAACGAGCTTTTACATCTTTATAGTCTCTCTTTCTTTCTCTCAGTGAGGTTGTATATCTTAGACGCCATTTTAGTTTCTTAGGGCCACTGTAACAAAGTACCACAAAACTGGCTGTCTCAAAACAACAGAAATGTACAGAAGCCTGAGATTGGGGTGTCAGCTGAGCTGCTCTTCCTAGAGCCTGGAAAATAGGGTTCTTACTCTTTCTGTCTTCCCATCACTCACCACCCATGGTCAGAGCTGGTGTTCCTTGACTTGAAGCTGCCCTAGGGTCTGCCTGTCTCTTCACATGGCATTCTCCTTATGGTGAACACAGTCCCATTGCATCACCTTAAAGATGCCATTATAACTCGATCACATCCACAGGCACTGAGATCGTTCAATACATAGCAACGCCATCCTAAGAATCTGATGGTAGCATTAACCTCTCTACAGAGGAGTGCAGGTGTGTACAGACCATCCTGTGGATCGTTTCAAGGAGTCCACAGACTTCTGTGGATTCTGCACAGAACCTGCAGTATAAGCATCACTTGCAGGCTTTCCAGAACTCTAAAACCACAGGCTTCAGACCTCTACATCAGAGTCTGCATTTTGATGGGGCCCCTCATGGGTTCTGTTGATGAGCCCTGCTCTCGGGATCTGCAGCTCCTAGATGAAGATCCTTTCTGCTCTTCCTTTCTCCTGCTCCCTGTCTGGTTTCTAGTGAGGTGAGTCAAGTTTACTTGCCCAGTTCTTCCTCACTGCTCAGCACACCTGTTTCTGTGATAGCAGAATGTTCCCTTTGCCACAGATGAAACTACACTCACTTCCTGCACACATGCCCTAGGATCCATGTTACATAAAGCCGAATAAAAGCCATTAATTAAACAAACATACTGAGCAACTACTTTGCCCTGGGCCTCTAAAAGGAAGATGTTGTGTCTCCCAAAGGACTCTCCATCTGGGTCCCATCCCTGATTTGGTACCCTGTTTCTTCTTCAGGATCCACAGGATGGATTGGCCGAGTCTTCCCGAGAATACCATACCGCATTAGAAGGAGCTGTTGCTTTTGCTCTTGCACGGTGACTTAGCATTCTCCCTCCACCTCATGAGCACAGCTGGTGACTGACCGGGCAGAACTCATCTTCTTTTCCCTTTTCTACCGCAAGAAAAGCCTACATTTAGAAGTTTCTAGCAATTTTTTCCCAGAGGTGGGGTCATAGGCTCATTCCTGGGGTAGACTTTGTTTGTTTGGGAGGATCTCGTAGAATGGGGCCTTTTACCCTTTTATTACACAGACGCAAGGAGGCAGACAAGTTTGCTGAATTTATTAAACAAACAAATTTGTCTTTCAAACGTATTTTGGGAATGATTTACCTTACGTATCTTTAATGAATGTGAATCTCTTAAACAGAGTTAAGGAACATTTTAGATGTTTTTCTTAAATGTACTCAGTTAATACAGTTTTCTAGAATTATCCATCCAATTGACATTGTCCCTCCCACATTTTAGAGTTTCTCGTCCTGCCACACATTTCCTTTGGTTTCCTGCTCCACCTGGCATCTGCTAACACGTGACAACATCCTGTATGGCTCATTATAAGTGTTACCCTGTGAGGGAAGGGTCTGTTTCATTCACTGCTGCTTTTCAAGTGCTTACAGAGGGCTGTCTTGTGAAACCTTCTAGTAATATTGAATAAAAAGGTAAGCACTTTTTGTCTTAATATAACAAACATTTCTATATTTTATATAAAATTTCTTAGGTTTTGATTTAAAATTTTAATTATAGAAGTCATTTTTGCCTGCTCCTACTGTTTTAATATTTACATATTATATTTCAAATATCACCAAATATCCAGTTCACTAAATTTATAAAGGACTATTGTTATAAAATTAACAACAATTTTAGATGATTTGAATAGCTTTGGGGAATTTTTTTTTTTGGCAGTTTGGTTTGTAGATTTTATTTTATCTTCTTAACAATGTTTTAAAAATGGGCTCTTAATATAGACAGTTTTTATAATAAAAACTTATTTTATAAATAAACAATGAACTTTTTTAAAAAGGGCTCTTTTTTTTTCTTTTTGGTATTCCTAATGATATTTAAGAAATGTGCCTCCCTTCCATGTGTGTCTCTCCAGTCCTGTGCTGCTGTGGCTGGTGGGAGTTGGGACAGAACCTTTATTGGAGACCTTAGGGGTGTATTAGCGCCTAGTGTGGACTGCTGATCCTTTGAGGGCAAAGATAAAGGAGACCATGGCAGGGGGTGTTGAGGCAAGAGAGCAGGGGAGCTGAGGGCAGATAAGTGAGTCTGAAGACACCCATTCATGGCTCCCAAGAGCCTGCTAGTCCTACCAATTCTTTTAACGTAAACTTTCAAGCTTGTTCTTAGTGAATTGATCTTGAGTATCCAAGGCTGTGGAGGAAACCTGTGTAGTCTCCAAAAACCTGGTGGCAGATGCTTCTGAAGGAGATACCAAGTGTTCTAATCACCAGTGCAACTTGAATGAAACATGGCGATGGTGTGGTCAACCCCTTGGACTTTTAGAGAAACACTTTTCCTGCCTTTGTAAATGTGGTTATATTTTAGGTTGATGTCTTCAGTTCCATGATTCTTGAAAGCACGTGCTTCTGACTGCTGGGACAGGCTTGGCTGGGCTGTGTGTGGGTCTTTCCTTAATGGAATAACTGATTCTCTTTTGGGGGTTCCTCTTTGTCTTTCTTGGTGACAGTGGAGAACTGCATTCAGAGGTGAAAGAGACACCTGGAGACCCTGATGTGAAAGGACTGGTTGGGACTCAAAGGTCAGTTTGTTCAAGGGAACGCAGAGTAATATCTTACACCAGCTTTGAAGGAGTTTACATCTGCCTGGATGGAACTGAGGTGAGGGAAGTTGAGAAGGCTGGAGAAACTTCTACAGATGGTTCTGGGGAACTTAGAATATTGAAGAAAACCAGTGGTATAAAGGCAGAGGACATTTTTGGAGACAGATGTGGAGAAATGAGAAATCCCTTCAGGATCTCTGAAAGTACAGGGACTGAGGAGACTCATCACGACTTGTAGATGGGTACTCAAAATGTTCACCATATGAACAAATCAAGACCCGACCTTTGCCTCGCACAGGCTGGTGGAAAAACTGGTGTTTGCTCTGCTAGTGACTGTGGTCCACATCTGCCTCACACTTCCAGAGGTAGCCCAAGTTCACAAGGCACAAATGGAAGTTCAGAGAAATACATGATATTTCTTTTCCTTTCATAGAACTTGGCCTTTTCCTGTCCTGCCAGGCACCCAAGATATTTCCCTTACTGGATGAGGACTTAGCTTACCTAGATTCTTCCTTTCAGATTTTCTTCTTGGAGTCCTGGAAGAGAATGAGAAAACCCTGTATACCTCAGACCACACAGGGTAAGGACTTTCTTTCCTAGGGGAGTAGGAAGATGCTAGAGGAGAGGCTGGAATAGGTTTTCCGTGGCTATTTTAGGACAGTGAAAACTGCTTCTCAGGCTGGCCCTACTTTTTGGGAGGAAGAAGTTGGGAATCTGCCCTTTCTCCTCTATGGAATGACAGAAGCACCCTGACCCTTGGAAATTCTGGCTTCCACAGGTGATTCTGGGTGGAATTAGAGAAGCTTTTCTAGAAGGAGGTGAGACTTACTCTTCCTCAGAGTACTCTTGAGTCTTGGAAAAGTGGAGGTGGAGGCAAAGACAGAGAGTTCCAAGTGCTCATGATCTGGAAATAGAATCTTGGAGGTGCACACCATATTTAAGGGAGCCAGTTGATGGGCAAAACTTAACTCCATTATCTTCCCCAAAATGTACCATACTAAGTGCAAAATAACCCAGTGGATTATCTTCAATAAAGTTTGCCTCTTCTTTCTGGAGCATACATCTACGTGAGTCTCACTGCAAAGAGTTCATTGTAACAGATAGTGGAGAGGTGCTTTTACACCAGGATGAGGCATTTCTGTATTTCAACAGCTTCCTTTGTCTTTTCATTCTTGTAGGTAGGCTGTGAGAATCATCCTAGCAGGATATTATAAAGCACCGAGGACATGTTAGCTTAACTAACTTCTCTCATGAGTGAAATCAGCTAAGAAATACTTAACAGAATTACATCATTTCCCGCAAGGCATGTGCTTCACTCTGCATATATAACGGTGGGTAAATTCATAGCTGTAGCCTTGAAAAGTGTGTGGCACTTGGCATTTCATAGTCAGGCAGGGACCAATGATTTGGAAAACTGTGAGTGATTCATGTAGTGTGTGTTGTTACCTGACATGGCTGTGGTAGCAGCTTGGACTGTGTAGAAGCCACACTCCATCAGGGATGCAGATAGGAGAAGAGTTCAAGACTGGCTTAATGGGTCAATCTATGACTCACACATGTGTTCTTTCTCTTTATGTGGCACCAGACAAGCTCCCGAACTGAGCATCCAAGGATGTTACTCTACTATAGAGGATGAAATATAGGAAACCGTACTTGCATTAGGCTATTTAATTCCCGAGAGACAATGTGTGAGGGAAACAGTGGACTCCTGGGTTCAAATCCCACCTCTATGAGTGGGAAGCATCTTTCCGGCACACTGTGCTCACCTTGGTGTCCCACTGAGGATTAAATGAGACACGTAGCTTTGTTACTCAGAAAACCTTGACACACATTGAGTGTTTTTTTTTCTGTTTCTCCTTTTTCTAGGTTTTTGTTATGGCAAACAGTAGAAGTTTAGAAACAAGCTAAATGGTACACATTTCATTAGCTTCTTATAGAAAGTTATGGAAGGGAAGGAGAGAGATAAGAAAGAAATGCTTAAATACACTTCACTCCAGAAAGCCTCAGTCACCCTCCAAGAAGTGTGAACACTCCTTCTCTGGCTCCCCTTTAACAGTAGGTTACCCTGTAGGACATCTGTCTTCCTCACACTCACTTCCCTACCAGGCTGAGTACTTTTAGAGGGCCTGGACTAGATCTTATTAAATTTACACTAGCCCTGCCATCTACCCCAAGTTTCATCATGTTTATTTAGAAAATACATATTAAGAAGGCTTAAGATACTCCTGATGAAATATACTATAGTAGAGAGGTGGGGGGAAGAAAAATTAACCAAAGTTTCCCAGTCTCGTCCAAAGTTAATTCACCACGTTTACCCTGAATTGTTCTGTTTTAAGGAATGGCTTCTGTGAAGGCTGACTCAGAAAGCCCGGGCCAATTCCCCAACCTATAATAAAGTATATGTATAAAGATAGCAGTGTTGTTACACAATTTAATTAGTACATCACTCAGACATTTGGACCAATGCCTGGCTCTTTTTCTGCATGTTCATTTAGCTTTTAGTCTAACTCCCCCGTGAAATAAACAAAAAGGCTAATTGCTTTTGGATTTTAGCACTTGGTGAAATACCTGGATTCATTATGTGAATCATATTTTATAGGTAGATTAAAGGTTCTATTGGCAAATGAAAAACTCCAAGATGACAGCTGTAATGCTAAAAGCAAAGCAATTGAAAGGCCTGGGCTCCCCAAGGCAGCATATGGATCCATCTGACATGCCCCTGGTTTTCGTAGCAGGGTAAAATGTGTGCACTCTGATGAGAATATTGCCTCCAGCTGGGAAGACTTTGCTTCATCGCTTGAATGTGACAGCGCACTGGTAAAGGCTTAAGGACTTCATTCATCAGGAAAACAAAAGAAAAAAAAACCCTTTCATTTGTAATTTTCTGACCATAGCTGATCTGAAGGAGTGGGAATAGCACTCTCAGCAGTCCTGTGACCAGTGCTTCCTGTGGTACTAGGTGGACGGTAGTTCTGCTTTCAGAGACTATGGCTGGGTTTTAGTAATTTCTCCAAGATGTCGGTGTGGAGAGTTTTGGAGTGGATCCTTTATGAGCATGTTAGGGCCCAGCAAATGGGAATGCCTTTTCAACTTCCTGGAGACCAAGACAGGTAGATAAAGGAGATTTGCACCCACCTAGCATTTTCAAGTGTGTGTGTGTGAGGTGGGATAGGGTAGGACATACTGGTGGCCTGTACTGACAGACAAAGTTTGCTGATACCTATTTGGGGCTGCCTGGGAATAGAAAGTCACTGGTTTTCAATAATTTCCAAGTTTGGCTGGGTATGGACGTGAATGTCTGTAATCCTAAAACTCCAGAGGCAGGAGGATTTTGAGTTTGAAACTAGCCTGGACTACTTTCTATTGAGCAACATCAATCAATCAAATCCTATAAAAGGCTTTGGAAGCATTTGACACAGTGCAAACCACTCACTTGCTATTATCTGCAGACTGATGCAGCACTCCAAATATGAAAGAAATTAAGACTTAACCCACCATGGTGCAGGCTATGCTTGATGCTGGATTATAGAGAAAAATTGGTCTTCAGCCTTGTGTCTGGGAGCTGGTAGCTCACAGAATGCTACTGTACAGTTCTGTTAATCTGAAGACCTGCTCATCTATCCCATTTCTCATGGCAATAGCTATGCAATTATTACAGTGCAAACATAGTTTTGGCTCAGGTTGACTAGAGGCAGATGTGGAGACCATCCAGTGCAAGCAAGGTCATTTTGGCTCTCCTCCAGGTATGGCAGGCTACCAGAAGGTCAGAAGTTTGAGTCCTTAGCTATGAAACCAGCACAGTTTCCTGTAAGCTCTGCTAACTGATGATGGCAACATACTAACAGGGAGCAATGATGTTGGATTTCACCGGAAGTCCTAGAGAGGATAGGGGACAATAACAACCACTTATCTGAGTTTATCCCTTATCCTGTGCCAGGCAGTGGGTTGAGAATCTTCTACCCATTATCTCAGTTAGCCTCACATTTCCTGTGATCTTAAGCTTCCTACCCAAGACTATGCTATAAAAATGGTGCTGGAGCAAAGAACAAGATGGTTTGGCTCTCAAATTAAGCTGCTTGCATCTGTGTTGTATCACCTCTCTCTAAGCCTGGAGTATGGACACCATGAGGCACATTTCCAGTGAACATTTCACATGGGCAAACCCAGAAAATTTTTGTCCAGTTTTCTTTTTTCATGTTCTAGAGGGCTTGGCCCTGAAAGTACTGCTCCCGGCCTTGCTCAAGGAGGAACTTCGATTAACTCCTCCCTCCCCATCTGATTGAGTTCTGTTAAGAAAGAGAAATATCACATCTTCAACTCTCTCTACATATCATGCACCAGTGGAGGAGAATGGATTCCATCAACTCTCTAAAGGGAGAACTCCCAGAAGCCAGCAATGCCCTCAACAAAGCTAGCTCAAACTCAATCTGAGAAGATAAATTTTCTTGATTAATGCCCACTTGAATTAGCAAGCTTACAAAAATTATTGTGCCCAAGAATAACCTAAAGCTTCTACTGGATGAACAATAGATTCAAGGAACTGGTGAGTTTCCACTCTGGAAATATGCTGGCCTGGCAGAGAGCAGGGCAGACTGGAAGAGCAAGAGAGGGTTACTGATGTATCAAACCCAACACATAGTCTACAGTACATCTACCAAAGCTCAGATTCCAAGTTATTCCTCCCTCAATATACTCTGCAACATGCAGGAAAGCATGGAAATGTCAAGGTACCCCTGCCCTAGAATGTAGTGGCCTCATATTCCCAGACACTAGAAGCTGGGCTGTCTATGCTCCAGCTGCTGATCTTCTGCATCAGCTTCCTTAAAGATGATAGAAGAGGTGAGGACACTGGCCTTTCTCTTTCTGAAAGAAACAACCATTTCCTTTTCTGTCTTAAGAGAGAAAAACAACACAGAGAAATTAGCAAGAAGCAAAACATTGCTCAAGACATACAAGTAACAGTATAAGGACTGAGAAAGTTGTATTTATATATTTAGAAACACACACACACACACACACACACACACACACACACACACACACCCCACACCACCACTGCTGCCGCTAACAACAACAGTAACAAAGAAAAAGAGGCCATGATTTTAAGAGAGAACAAGAAGTGGGTATATGGAGATATGGAGGGGTTGGGTGGAGGAAAGGAATGGGGGGAAAATGATGCAATTATATTATAACTTATAAAAAATACAGTAAAATTATTTTAAAAAGAAGTAAAGCATCGCCTCTAACACTGCTATGTTTTTCATTTTGTGTCTCCCTCATGCTATACCACACTTTCTGACTTTCTGCCTGGCCAGCACCCTCATTCCTACTAGGATATGGACTTAGAACCACTCATTCAGCAGAACCAGTGGTTCTGTCTGTATAGAGAGGATGACGATGTATAACACATTTTTTTAATTCTTCCCTCTGTTGGCGGACATTGGTCCGATCACTATGTTCTTGAACAGTGCTTCAGTGAACAGGGATGTTCAAGCGCCTCTGTGATACCCCCAGGAGTGCTATAGCTGAGTAACGTGGTGTATCTGCTTGCAGATTATTGAGAAACCATACTGACATGAAAGCAGAAGCAATTCTGTCTCGGGGAACGGAGGGGGCTAATGGAAAGGGGAAGGGGAGACAAAGGGGAGTGCAGAAGGGCATGAGGGGGCGTGGCCAAGGAACTCCATGTAGTTGTATAAAACCCAGAATTATGTACAATGAATATCCACCAATAAGAAAGGAAAACCAAGAGAGAAAAAGAAGAAGGAGGTAGACATGAAAGGCAAGCAGGGGATTTTATTTTAGTACGGGTGTGTGGATGAGAAGGCTGGCACAAGCCTTTGAGATGATGTATGTAGATCAATTCCCAGCTTCCCTCCCCTTCACCCATCCTTAGACCTTGTCTTATTTTTGGTCTGGGGTGACCTGGGACTCAGCAACTGTCCTTGACTAGACATTAGTGGCTTCTCACACTTCCCATCAAGCGAGCAGTGTCTTCCTCATTCCCACTCTGAGAAGTTCTCACCTGGTCTGAGAACCAGTTCTTATAGCCGGGAAAGAAAACTTAGCCTCTCAACACCACCATTTCTCACCTCTGTAACAGCATGGTGAGTTTACTCAAGATTTAAAATAGTTTTATTGATGCCTACTTAACATATAAGAACCCATGTCTCTACAGTGTTAATTCAATGAACATTGGTATGTATGCATCTATGTCAATTCCTATTGACTGTATGACACTTCAGATTCTCTGACATTTTCTAGTTTTATGTGGAAGGAAAATTATATATTATGTATTCCTTCTTGCCTTATTTCATTAAGCATAATTACTTTGATATTTATTCACATTGTATTAGCTTCTTTTTGTTGCTTTGTAGTATTCTGTTACATCATTATTCCACAAATTGTCTATTTATTCAACTGTTAATGGAGTTTTGAGTTGTTTAAACTTCTTATTGAAATATAGCTTCTGTGAACAATAATGAACAACTCCCAGGACAAACTAATGAATTCTCTTTTCTTGAGTGAGTATTTGGAAGTGCAGTGGCTCAATCTGATGATAGTTATATGTTTAATGTGTTTTCTTTTTAGAGTTCTGTCAAATTTTATCATTATTCACATACTTCCCAGAAAAAAGAATAAAGAAGATAGTTCAGGGCTATATTAAAATGTATCCAGGGTTGGACACTTCACTCTGTCTACAAATAGCTGGGACATATGTCCCCACATCAGGCAGAGTGGCTTGCATTGGCAAGATGTTCTTGCTGAGACAGTCCTAGGCTCTCTTGGAGCAGCCTGGAAGGTGACAAGAGCAGCAGCTCTTTTTGCAGGGTGTACACTCCACTCTTTGAATCTATACGATCTTGCAAAGGTCCAGTGTGGGTGCAAATGTGGTGGAGTGCAAGTATGGGAGTTATCAGTGGTGCATGAAAGCTGGGGTGAGCCTGGAGATACAGGGCTGGAGAATAGCAAAACACAGGTGGGCTGAGGGAAGGTGTGGGGTGTTTAACTTTTATAGAAGCCACTAAACTTTCTCCAAAGCAATAGGACCACTTACATTGACATCATTGGAGTTCTAGTTGCTCCTCATTCTCACCAGCACTTGACTTGGAGCAGTAGGTCATTCTTCAGTGACAAGGTCCTGAGTAGGAGGGGCTAGGGGATCAGAGACAAAGAAGATAGAACAGGTGGGTTCAGGAGGTCTTCTCAAGTTCCGCCTATGACAAGCAGTAAATACATTAAGAATTAAGATTCAAGAAGTACATCATCTTTTAAAAATATTTATTTATTAATTCAATTTATATCTAGATTAAACCCCCTTCCCCTCCCTGTCCCACTCTCCCACCCTATACTTCCTCTCCCATCTGTCCTTCTCCTCCAGTGTGGGTGGCCCCCACATGTCAGCCCCCCTCAGTTCATTAGAAGTACAGCATCTTATTTATACACTATTTGCAGGGGAAAACGGATAGAGTCAGTGGAAAACTATCATACAATGGACAAAGTCAGGTGGAGGCTGATCAAGCAATATTGCACAAGGGGAACACAGGATATCTCAAGTACATCACAGACTGAGCCCACAGCAGCCCCGGGGATGATAACTCCAGCTTTTCGGGGAAAAAGCCAAGTTCCCAGGAACTGAAACCTTAACTCCTTTGAGGCCCTGGGACCAGCCTCAGACTGGAGCTTGCCAAGTCTGTCTCTTGGCCAAGGCACAGAACTAGGTTCCTTTTGTCCTTTCATCGGGGTCTCTGAGAAAGCCTTGTATGGGTTCAACTCCCGAGAAACACTTGCTGTGGTCAGCCAAGTCTGGAGGGTCTAACAGGCAGAAGCAGTTTTCTATTATTTTAATTTGTACATCTCACATCACTAGTAATTGTTACACTTCTGGGTCATCTATAGATCTTCTTCTGAGTAATTTAAATTGGATTGTGTTTTTTTTTATTGAGACTTGAGTTTCCCCTCTACATCCTGGATATAAGTCTTTTTTCAGATATAAGATTTGGAAACATCTCACCCCTGGCTGTGCCTTGTATTTTTGTTTTCATACCTCTGTCTTTTGAAGAGTAATGCTTTTGATTTTGATAAAACCTAATGAAATTCACAGGAACAAACAAGGTTTTTGGGAGAACTAAATCAGAATAGCTACTTCCAGCTTGTACTAACATGGGTCGAATCAAGAAGGGAAGGGCCGTGGCATGCTCAGAAGTTTACTGGAAAGAATCAAGCTGAGAAAACCACTCAGCTGCAAGGAAACGCTGCTACCTTACATGGATGAGGAAAGATAACTCCGAGGGGAGATGAGAGCCCAAGTTACAGAGCTAAGAACCATGGGGACTCAAGGGACTTCTAGTATTCAGTAAGCCAGATTTTATCATTTCTGTCGCCTAGCCATTCCTTGTGACTCCCAATTTCCCTCTTCTTGGACAGGAACGTCTACAGTAGTTACGCGATGCCAGGATCACGGTTGTAGCTGAGAGTGTGTGGGGATGCTATGCTGACACCACCATTGTAGCTGGGTACGTGGGGACAGAAAACTGTCCCTTTAACGTCACAGGTGTCTAGATCATAAGAAGCTGTAGTTGAGGTGCGGCATGTCGGCAAACACATCTTAAAAGATTCAACCATGTGTGCATTTGATTGAAATGACAAAAGTCGGGACTTTCAGCCAATGTTGTTACCAGAAGAGATTTGGGGGTCCTAAGGAAGAGTGTGTATTCTGCATGTGAGGAAATTTATGAATCATTTGAGGCCAGATTTCCTAGGTATATTTTGTTGTTATGTCTTTCTCAGCATTGAGATAGAAGGAGGCATTTGTTGACTTTGTATAAATGGTGGCGCAGGGAGACAAATGACAGGGAGAAGCAATGTAGGAACAGTGGCCTTCGTGCTGTCCTAGGGGCTCATTTTGACCAATAAGACGCAGATGTGGTATTCATTCACTTGCTTGTTGGGTTCTGTTTTTTTTTCATTCTGCTGTCACCTGTATGTGCCCGTGCCTGTATAATTCATGTCTAGAAACCTAGTAACAGCATGATGGTATTTGGAGATGGGCCGTGGCAGGTAATAATTAGTTCATAAAGTTGAAGACCTTATGAAAGAGACTGATGCCATTGAAAGGTAGAGGATCTAAAAAGCAAGTTTCTTCTCTTGCATTTTTCACTGCAGGAAGATAGCCTTCCCAAATCAAGAAGACCTTCACCAGAACCTGATCATATTGGTACCCAATCATAGAGTTTCAGGCTCTGAAATGACGAGTTTTTGTGTGAGTCACTCATTCTAGGGTGTTTTGTTGCAGTAGCTAAGACTACACAATCCTTGAGCCTTTGGAAGCCTAGTGGCCATCTCCTGAGTACATTTACCTCCAACCCACCTTCCATAGCCTAGTAATAACCCTTACTTTTTCCTTGTGAAAACTTCCCCAAACCCTCAAGACAAACGTTCAGCCCTAGTCCTCAGTTCCAGTGGCCATGTGGCCCAGGCCTGGCCCATCACTGTATTTCACTGAGGAATAAGAATGTAAGCAATTTAGTTCAAATGAACTCAACTGTAGGAAGCTGGTTTTAGATAACCTCAGACAAAAACTTGCCAGTCTCTAGAACATTAGGCTTGGAATGCTGTGGCCTCCGTTTGGAGGATCCATCCAACACCAACAAAATCAAGAGGTGCAGAGGGCTGTCCAAGTCCTGCACATGGACCACTAAACATGCTTCTGCCAAGTAAAAAGCTGGTTTTTAATCTAAAATTATTATCAGCTGATAAAAGAGTAAGGGTGAGCATTTAAGTTTTTGTGTTTAAGAAGCCTGGAATTTGCTGCTTCTCTTATCAGGGGTCAGAAAGGGTCACTTAATATAAGGGGATACAGAGAAAGAAAAAAATGGCTATCGAAGAAACAGAGGTTTGACATTAATTTCCTTGTGAGGGATATAATGTCCTGAAAAGCAGCATTTCTACAACATTTCTCACCAACTCTGCCTTGACAGAGAGGTAGTTTCAATTGTTCAAGAAAACAAAACAGAACATAAATGACTTTTAATGATGTATTGCTATATCTATAGATCAGTGTACCATTCAACCTTCATCAGAGAAGCGTCCTCCTGCAGTGGATGGGAATTAGCACAGAGATCCACAAATAGACAATGTGCAATGAATGAGAGACTTGGAAGCCCTCGGTTCTAAATGGGATATCTTCATCAGACCCCTTCCCTAAAGGCTTAGGGAGCTATGCGGAAGAAGAGGTGGAAAGATTATAAGAGTCAGAGGTGGTAAATGTTTCCAAGGAAACAGTCTTCCAGACACAACAGGACTGATGCACATATAACTCACAGAGACTGTGAAGCACACACAAGACGTGCACAGTTTCAAACCAGATAAAATCCCAGCACAAAGAAGGGGAAGTGGACCCAGGGTCCTATCCCTAACCAAGAAGCTGTTTATTGCTGGGAAAGGGGAAATCAATTTTCTCTCATGGAGAAATTTGTCACCAGGCATATCAACCACATTCCAGGGCAGGCCCAGGAGTAGTTGGCCAACATAAAACAGACTCTATATCTTTTTTTGGTGGACTTTTGTTTTGTTATTTTTTTTCGGTTTGTTTCAATTTTCATTTTTTTTGGAGGGAGGAAAGATGGGAGGGAGGAAGTGAGAAAGAGAGAGAGAGAACATGAACTTGGGTGGGTGTGGAGGTGGAAGAATCTGGAAGAGTTGGGAGAGGGAAAACATGATCCAAATATATTGTATGGAAGAAAATATTCTTAATAAAAAAGTAAACCTGTGAAAGAAAAAAAGGAAAAGACTTCTCTCCAAAGCTATACATTCACTGAGAGGCTAGGAAGAAAAATGTATTCTCAAAATCTCTTCCTGTAATGATTTCTCTTTTTTCATCATTAAACTTCTCTATTACCTCACCCATGCCTGCCATTGTTTTTGTGGATGATGATGTTTGTCCTGTGATTTCTTACCTCAAAGTAAAGACATTGGGAATTTAGAAGGCATCCTCACCAACGGAGAGATCCTGGCTGATTTTGTTGTTTGTTTCATTCAGCAGTGGCCTGCCTTTTATAGCTATTGATTTTAGAAGCTCACTGTGGATTCTGCCACCTGTCATACAACAGCATGATTACTTCCTGTCATATTGAAAGAGAATTTGACCCTTTGCCCTGGGTCATTTCACACATCTCACCTGGGGGATGGCACCACGCAAGGGGCTGAGCCTTGATGGCAGCAGATGTGTTTGTTCACACATATGCCTGTGTGACTGGACTTGTCCACGTCACCACACACAAATCTGTGTTTGTATAATACCTTTTCCCTCACAGGAGACAAAAAAATGACTGAACTGTTTCAGCCAGATGATTTGCCTCTTCATCAGAGTCTGAGAGGACATTTTACAATACCTTAAGCCAAGTGGTCCCCACATTAATTGATGATCACAACATGACTGACTATATTATAGAAAGAATATGCTGAAAGCCAGGCTCCCAAGTTTGGTTTCTCTAAATCTCCTTCATTTATGAGGCACTCTGGGGCTGAGTGAAGGGGCTGGTATAATGTCCAGAGTTCTTTTCTAGCCTTTTCCCACAATCATTTGGAAACCCGTTCTGGCTGGCAGCCAGCTGTATCCTTCATGGCATTTGAGAGTCCAGATGCCTGGATTATGGGCTAAACATTTTCACAGCTTAGCACCTAATTCAACAATGTTGGTCCTTATGTCACAAGAGCTTCTGTGTTAGGCTTCCTTCTCTCAAGGTCCAATGGAGAGCCTTTTGTCTAACACCATGGCTTGGGTGTCCGGAACACTTCCTTCGGTTTTCATCACCCTCTGGATAATAGCCTAGCTCTTGAAGGATATTTGAGATTGGAGATTGTTTTGGATATGATCCTTGCTGTGTTACAGCTTCCCCCACCCCTTCTACTACATCTCAGCCAAATGCCAAGTACGGCCATAGACTTGAAGGTTCTTAGACTCTAGCCATCTGGGGTCAGGGGACCTTTCCTTTTTCAAATTGCCCAGTACAACGTTTTTCTTGCCCCCACCTCAACTGCATTGGATAACCCTTTCTCTGTGCGAATAAATACATACATAGCAGTTGTGACTATTTAGTTTAACGAGTTAACTAATTAAAACACAGCCATCCCTTTCTCTAAAATGTCAGCTCCCGTGGAGAGCTCTGTCTCATTTACCTTGTTATCTCCCAAATAGAGGAACTCCGAAAACATTGTTGGATAAATGAATGGCACAGAGAGCCATTTCTTTCATGCTGGAAAGAAATCAGCACAGTGATGCTCTGTATCTTGACAGGGCTTTGCTTTTACAGGCAAGTACATTTGTCAAAGCCCATGGAACAGTGCACTTAAAATTCATGCAGTTCACTCTATGTAAATTCTACCTGGGGGGGGGGGAAAGTACTGTAAATAAGCCTTGGACTCCACTTAATGATAATTGTGATCAAAGTGTTTTGGCAAAAAGAATACAGATATCTGCAGCTTACCTTGAGTTGCACTAAGACTGTGGTGACCAAAAGAGCGGTGGTTAAATGAAGAGCAAACATAGAACGTTGTTCATTGTTAGAATCAAGATGCAAGTGGAAACTCCTTCACAATCCTCTCAGCTTCTTTCATATGTTTAGAAATGTTGGTGATACAAAATTTGGAAATACGACAGAAATCACTGAGGGAACTTATGGTTCAATTTTGGCATGAGGCTGCACCTAAAGATAGTTTGACTCCTTGTAGGTAAACCAGCTACTTGACCTGCAAGAATTATTCTGAGATCCCCTCTTAGGTAGACCTAGCCTCAAAACCAGAAACCTGGCAGCCTCAGTGCTTGCCTTCATAACATTTTCTCCTGCCACCCTGGTCCTCCCCTCCCCCTGGCATTGTGTAAGGGACAGCCCTGCTGGAAGGGTTGTGGGTGCCCCCCATTCTCCTGCTGGGTTAGCTTCTCAGCTCTCTGCTTTTATTCCTTGAAAATCTATTACAGTGACACCTGTCCTTTTCTGAGGGCATCAAAAAAGGGGGAAAGAACTAGCACAAAATATTCAAAGCTTTGGCTTGGAATTACAAAGGGAAAGCTGGGACATTCTGTATGAAAAATGTTTTCTAGAGGGAATGAATTATCTCTTTCCTCTCAAAAACAGAGGTTAAAAAAAAAACCCAGAAGACAACAAATGTTTTCTTTGGAAAATATTTTTTCTTTTATCATCATGCTCTCTTCTTCTTTTATTATTGGTAGGAAATACCATTATAAAAAATAAGGCATAGCCACACTCCCTCCCCTTCAAACGCGAAGTGCATGCATTTGGCTGTATTTGGACAGCAATATTTAGAAAAAAAATTAGGTGGCTACAGAATGCATCCTTTCCATCCCTATAAACCTCGAGTAAGCACTCTTTCAGCTTTTAGTCGGTATTTAATCAGCATACCATAACTTTTATGGGGCTGAAATGAAATGCTTCTGAGACACTAAATTTCAAGTGTTGCTGTAAACTTTGGTCATCTGGGTTTGATTTACATATGATGGTCCCATCCACTCTGATGATGGGGATAATGATGATTGCTAGTGTTGATCGTCTGGGAAAAGGTACACGCACACTTACGCACCAGCACAGTCACCATCTGCTTTGTGTCTTTAACATAGTGGAAAGGAAGTAAGTAGCAACAGTGAGTCACAAAAGACTTTTATGTATCAAGCAGAGTGGGCTTGACTTTCAAGGTAATATCAGTGCACCACTTAGGAAACGTCTGTTTCAAAGTCACATGTGCGCTTAAAGAATGGAAAAATATGAATAATTCATGTCAAGGCATAGGGAAGGTCACACTGGGTAAGGATCTGTATTTACTGCTTTGTAATTCTTCCTGTTTTGTCATCATCATTAACTGGCTTTTCCTCTTGGTGGTAGAATGTCCTGGACCTTTTTAACTTCCTGTTGCTAGAGTAAGAGAGAGTACCTTTGACCCAGGGATTCAAACAGAAGTTCTGAGACTCATTTTGACTGGGCTTCCTGAGGTCGTGAGGTCTTGTGACCCCCCAGGTAATGAATTGCTGTGGCCAGATGGATGGTTTGTGCTCATTTGTTCATCTCAAATCATGTGCTCTGTCCCTGAAGAGAGTATGGTGTTTGCTTCCTGGTGTCCCATGGGTCCACCCATCAAAACAGGGGCATACTGATAAGATAGAAGTATATGGGAGAAGGTGCTACAAATGATCAACAATGATCAGCTTCTACTTGTGACTTCAATAAAATTAAGTTTCCACAGTAAAAACCAAACGATTAAGGCCAGACATTCCATTCCTGTCTGTGCAAACCCACAAATCAACCAGACTTAATGAAAACTGGCCACAGTGGAGTCTCTGCTCTCTCCTCCACCACCCCAATTCAGCAGAGTGGCACCTTTTTTGAGTACAGTTGTCTTACCAGAATTACATTAACCTGTATCCATCTTGACTTTACTGGTTCATTTGTAATAATAAGTTCATAGGTCAATGCAATTAGTAAAGAGTAAATCCAGGATGGGGAAATGGCACATGAGGAGGGGGAGGAGCATTCAATACCTGTCAGAGAGAACTAATGTTTACTGCTTGACTACTACAGCAGATCAGCTGGGCACTTAGAAACAGTGGATCGCTGCTCGTTTCCCTTCTTCTTTTTCAGTTAGCAGAATATATTGAAAGGGAAGAGATGTGGTACGACAAGTACAAATGTTTATGAAAAGGATGAGGGATGAGAAAAGTGCCTAACTCAGGAGAAGATAGAAGTTAATACAGGACTACAAACAAACAAACAAAAAAACCCACCAAAAACCAGTTTAGACTCTGTGGGTTCTCCATTCTGTCAATCAACAAAGGCTAAGTCAGGCTTCCCACAGGAAGATGCTTCAGGTGGAAACCCTGTGACCTAAGTCAGCCTGCCTGGGCCATGGCCATACATGTGCCATCAACAGGGTACTCAGCCTTCTTTCCTTCAAAGACAATATTTCTTCTCTCTGCCTATGAGTCCCGAAGGAGATGACATAGTCTGGAGAGTGGGAGAGTGGAAGAAAACAAGTGTTATAACTTCAGAAGTTATAATGTTCACTGAAAACATTTGGCTGAGTAAATGATTGATGGGTTGAAAATTCTCTCTGTCTGTCTGTCTGTCAGTAGGTCGAGAAATTTGAGAAATGTGAACTGTTGCTGGCTGCTGTTAAACATGACTGAGTGTTGGTCCAGTCTTCGTGGACAAAGGTGGGCGGACAGGCCTGCACCTCCACCCCATTCCTTTTTACTTAAAATTGCACTGTCCTCTGGTGTCTCGGGTAGGTGGGCTGGAGAGTTTGAGGTCAGCCTCTTGACCTCCTAACCAGCCAGACTGCAGCAGAGGGAGGGGCAGAAGGAAGCTGTATGGCCCAGACTTGCCCTTTCTATGCTATGCCCACTAGAGTGGAACAAGGCAAAATGGTTCCTTGAAGATCTTACTTATTTGAAGCATTGAGGGGGATGGCCACAGAAGTGTGAGTGTGGAATTGTCTTCAGTGTTTCCCACTAGATTCTCACTGGGAGTGAGAGGAGTCAAGTGGGGAACCTAAGACTTGTTTGGGGGCTGTGGCATTGAAGGGTACAATGTCTAGGGCAAGTGCAGGGACTGCATGGGTGGTTAGTGACCTCCCTAATGGGAAGGTCAATTTTAGCAGACATATCAGGGGACTGTGATTCCCTCCACATTATCAGTCTTGTGTAAATGAAGGTTGGCTTCATTAAGCAAGTCAGAAGAACCTTTCACTACAGGTTTAATTTGTCTCTGTAGAAGTGAAGCAGACTTCTGGAGTCAAAGACTTGTATGAAAGTGAGATTTTGAGATACGTTTCTTCACTTAAGATTTAGCAACTCATATGAGGAATATTTTGGACTCTAACAGACTAAGGGGTTATCAACTCCACCCTCTTGGGAAAGTCCTGTGGAGGAGGAAGAGCATTAGGAAAAGAAGGTGAAAAAAGTTTCAATTCCCACAGAAATACCTGCAGTTAGACAATCTAGCTTTTATCCAGGTGTGTTTTATTATGTGTAACCAGTCACAGCTAGACATACGTCCAAATGGTCCCTTTTGTGAGTGGAGTAGGGCAGGAAGCAGCAGTTGCACAATACTGTACAGTTTCATTCAGCAGCGGACGTGCAAGCGGGGCAGTTAGAACAGATTCACAATCAACCTTCAGCTGTTGCTGGATCCTTGGCGGGTATGTCATTTACTTAGATTGAGGATTGGGCAGATGGCTCAGCAGGTAGGAATGCTTGCTGCTCAACGTGAGGACCTGAGCTCACATCCCCAGTTCACATGTAAAATGTAGAGCATGACCACATGTGTTTGTAACCACAGTGTTGTGAAGGGTGCAGAGAGAAGAGCATAATTGGAGCTTGCTGGCCGCCAGCCGAGCTTTCTTCAAGAAAGACCCTGCTTGAAGGGAAAAAGTGGAGATCAGTGAGCAGGAGGCCTGAACCCTCCTCTGACTTTCAGCTGTGCATGGCTTTCTGCAACTGTGTGCCTATGTGTGCACACACAGAAAGTTTTTTCAGGACAAGGAATCAAACCTG
Source organism: Lophiomys imhausi (assembly GCA_907164525.1). NCBI lineage: Eukaryota > Metazoa > Chordata > Mammalia > Rodentia > Muridae > Lophiomys > Lophiomys imhausi. Next base: position 2,961,967 of record CAJQZJ010010806.1, read on the forward strand.
ATTTCACAGAGTAGATGTTCAAAAGAATTCTCTAACTTCCTTTGGGTTGGTGTCATGTGCAATAGAATCTCAATTATTATATTTGTTAATGGATTTTTAATAACATTGTCTTCCTTATATTGCTCTTCTCTTAACAATATTAATTTCTGTTGATATTTAAATTTGAAATCATCATAACCACTTGTTTTCCTCCCAAAAATATATGACTATATTAATGTTATATATTGTTATTTATTACTGATCAATAGAAGGGAAAACTAGCCATTGTAGTATTTTTGTTCGTAGGTAAAAGGAACAAATTTAAAATAACAATAAAAATGTAGAAATGTAGCTTTGTTAATTAAAATTAAAACAGCTGCATGAAAATTAAATTTGCAGAAAAGTTCTCAAGATAATCTCTCTTTTTTCCTAAGTGGTATGCATTTTATATGCACTATCTAGTTTGATATAAGGAAATGAGTTTAGCTCCATTAATAGCTAGTGTCAAAACTCAGACTGATTCTAAAAATCTAAATTCTAAAATCTAAAATCTAATGCCACTGTTTGGTCCTAGAGTGTCCCCAGTTGCCCACCAAATGTTCAAATCTTAGGAGATAGAGAAACCTTTAATTGGGTGGAGCTTAGTAGGAAGTCTTACAGTTCCTGAAAGTGTGCCTTTGAAGGAGTGGGACACTAGTCTCTTCTTTTGAATACAATCCACATGATATGCTCCTGCTGTGATTTCCTGGCACAGACACAAAGGAATGGGGATCATGAACTGAAACCTCTAAAGCCACGAGGCAAAATAAGCCTTTGCTGTTTAGAAGTTGACTATATCAAGCATTAGGTATAGTAAGATAGTTAACACACCCATGCCATCTATAGTATTATACGAAATTCCATTTAAAATACAGAAAGTCATGGTGAGAATGTTTGCTTTAGTTAGTGTTCTACTGCTGTGAAGAGACACCATGGCCATGGCAGCTCATAAAATAAGACATTTAATTGGGGTTGCTTGCAGTTTCAGAGGCTTAGTCCATTTTTATCATGGCAGGAACCTTGGTGGTATGCAGGCAGAGATGATGCAGGAGAAGTAGCAGAGAGTTCTACATCCAGATCCATAGGCAGCAGGAGAGAGAGAGAGAGAGAGAGAGAGAGAGAGAGAGAGAGAGACTGGACCAGGCTTGGGCTTTTGACACCTCAAAGCCCACCCCCAATGACACACTTCTTCCAACAAGGCCACACCTACTCCAATAAATAGTGCTACTCCCTAAACATTCAAATATATAGCCCATGGTGACACTCTTATTCAAGCTACTACAAAATTCCTGCCAATTAGTGTTAGTGTTCAATACCTTGGAATCTCCCAGAATAGTCAGGATTTCACTGTGTTGTGTTGTGGTGGGAATCGTAAGTCTCAATGACTTAATAAACTTAGTGTCATATCTTGGGACCGTTGAGATGGCTCAGGAGGTAAAGTACTTGCTGTGCAAGCACAAGAACCCGATTTCAGAACTCCAGAACCTATGTGAAAGTCCTGCATGGTGGCATGTGTCAGTAATCACAATGTTGGGGATGTGGAGATAGGGGCTTGCCAGACAACCAGGCTAGCCAAAATGGTGAGCTCCAGGTTCAGTGACAGACCCTGTGTCAGTAAATAAGGTAGAGAGTAATAAGGCAAGACACTTGATATTTACTTCTGACCTTACATACATGCATGCACAGGGGAGGACACCTGTACACATGTGCGAACAACATCTCAGTACCATTCCTTGCCTGGGCTGCATGTCAAGTCTAATACAAGTTGTCTTTTTCCTGGACTCCAATGGTAAGGCCAGTCCTTTGTTGGCAGACTGCCAATCCTCAAATAGGAAAGAAGGACCCAAAGTTTCCAACTAGAAGTGACATATCACTGCAGTTCACATTTCACTAGATGAAGCAAATCATCTGGCTACCTCAAGCTCCACAGTGCTAAGGAATCTCACTTCTGCCATGAACCTGGAAGCAGAGCTCCACGCAGCCCTCTCTTCCTCTCATGTCGCCTTCTGGATGAAAAATAGAAGCACCATCGAACTCTTTTACATTGCAATCATGGGCTACAGAGGCAGCTGTATGACTGTGGGCAAGTCATCTAATAGAACTCTTCATGATAACGCCACGGGGCTGTTTTGAAGATTAAAGGAGAAAAGTATCTTTCCCACGACCATTAAAAAAACAAAACAAATCAGAAATGAGGACACATTGTGTGTGTGTGTGTGTGTGTGTGTGTGTGTGTGTGTGTGTAAAATTAAAATTTAATGTGGTGCTTTTAAGATTAACATTATTTTATAACATTTCCACAAGTTATTCTAAATTTTCTTGTAGGTATACTTATTATAGTTGAGTAACATTGCAGGACACAATCCAAAATAAGACACACATTTCTATATGAAAGGGCATTTTGAATCTGTAAAGTGTTCCCAATTTGCAGTTACTCCTTATCATCCAAATAGCTGCCGTTCAATTAAAGGAAGACGTGGAAACCCAGGCTGGAATTGCCCCCAACTGTTCCCTGGTGAGATGAATCGAATTTCCCACTGAGGACCATGGGCTCCAGTTCACATTTACTTCTCCAAGTTCAGGTTTGGGAGGACTTTTCCCTAAAGAACATAAATTTCTCAGTGCTGTTTTGTAGGTTGAGAAAGCATCATGGTGTAGATTTTTTTAAAAATTGCATTTACCAAAATAAATGGATAAATTGAAAGTGCTCAAAGAAAACAGTGGTTACAGCAGCTTGAGAATCAGGGATCTGGTAAGGGATGGAGGGAAGATTATAACCCTTTACCAGCCTCATGGGATCGTTCATATGATCAGGGAAATTACGCCTCATTTTCCTGACCATGCACAATGCAATGGGCCATCAATTTGAAAGCTCCTAAGGGCTGGGTCCTTAACAAAGTACCATATTTCTTGTAAAAATTTTTAAGCATTATTTTTTCTGACCTTAATTGTTACCCCCAATCTCTCCGACTTGGGAAATTTTAATATCCAAAAAGGATGTAAATAATCTTCCATTAGTTCATTTATTATCTCATTCCCTCTCAGAAGGATTTATTGACAGGCCCTAAGCTGAGGGAGAGTCAGACAGTCTTTGGCCTCAGACACTTACTGTCCTCAGGTTATATAATAGGAACTGACATGACATTCACAATGGAGTGGTTTAGCTTAGTACTGGGTGCTGTGGGGGACACAGAAAAGGGGCACTCTGGCCAGGCTGGGAATGTGAGGGAAGGCTTCCACAGAGGTGGCAGTCGGGCTAAGTAAGACTTTAAGAAGGACAGAGGTTGGGAACACTTTGTATTATAAATCCCTAGACATCTGCCAACCCCAATAAGAACCCTGGTTTCTGGTCTTCTGTTGGGGAGGGGGATCTCAGTGAGTCAAATAGCAGAGAACTTTAAGCTGGTCCGATGCAGGTGGGTTGAAGGTAGGTAGTTGTGTTGTTGGGGGTCTAACAACATTGTATGTAGGACTGATGGGCTTTCAGAGGCCTTCCAAAATGCTGGAGATATTCTCAATTTGGAATTAAAATAGTCGAACACCTTCCTCCTGTCTAATAAAAATGAATGCATGCATAGTTTATGTAATTTATATATAATTACACATTTATTAATAATTTATACAAAGCTACATACAATGCATGGTTTATCCAGTTTATGGGGGCTACACAGCTGACTGCACGTGTTAAGCAGGAGACGATGAAGCTGTGCCTCACTCGTAGGCCACTCCTCAAAAGCCAGGAGCAGATGCCCAGCAGGCACGAGACCATGGCTTTAGTCAACCTTTCCGCTGATTAACATGAGATTTTGGTCAACTAACTCATCCTCTGAAGTTTAAGTTTTCTCTTCTGTCTGGCAAGGATAAAGCTGCCCACACTGGCTACCTTCTAGGGCTGTTGTGGAGCAAGCCAGATAACAGATGTCAACGTGCTTTGTAAGGCAGACTGCCCTGTACTGACGCCAGCTATCTCGTCTCTAGCCATCTCTCTCCTGGCTCCACTCCAGCCCTGACTAGGCAGGCAGGTGGCTCTTCTCACTGCAGACCTCTGATGGATGCCCCACTTCCCTGTCGGCAGTTTCATCTCCCCTAATGTAGGGGAAGCAACACCGGGGGACAGTTATTCTGGACTCCATTCTGACCAGCCAGAGGGAATGGGTTGGTGCTGTGGAAGAGATACATAGGCCTAATCAGTTCACAAAGCGTCTCCCATGCATCATGTCGCTTGCTTCTCCCAACGGCCCAAAGAGGAAATTGAGGTCTGCTCTTCTGCCCTCCTCACTCCCTAGAACACAAAGTGTGGGCACAGTGGCTCTTGTACATGGCACACTCACTTTCTCAGTCAAGCCCTCAGCCCACAGCAGGTTAACAACACAGGGTTAAGTAGCTGAGGTTGAGTCTTCGACCTACTGTTTCCTAGGTTTGACACTCAGGTAAGTGATGTAGCCTCTCTGTTTTGGAATAATAACACCAACAACACAGACATGTGTCTAAATGGGTACAATAACTTCACACGTGTAAGACTAAACACGGTGTCTCCCATGCAGTAATTACTAGTTAGCTGTTATGGTCACTAGCTGGTTTCCTGCTTCTGGCCTGTCTTCCCCACAATTTATGAGGCCACAGACTCTGGAATAACCTTCCAACATTGGCTTTTGTATTGTAACCTCTTGCCTAGGTTCTAACTGTTGCCTGTAGGTTGACACCTGACTGCTCCTCTACAGGCCAAGAATCCTACCGGCCTCCTGGCCTCTCTTGTACATTCCAGTCATCCCCCTGTGCCACCATCCTGAGAGCCAAGCCATCAGCTCAAATGTGAAATATTCTCAGGCCCCATTTGGCTTTAGTAACCCCCCCATTGGCTTAATATAAATCTCTCTCCACATTTCTGATCCAATTTTTATGTAGGTGATTTTTACAGTTAGTATCATCTTTTAAAATGTAAGCAGTCATGAGAGTAGTAATTGGTATAGTCTTTAGGTGCTGGGAAGGGAATACTGCAGAAGCTAATATCTCACCTACATACTATCCTATCCTTGGGCCTGGGGGAGTAGGGGTCTTTGGTAAGACGGCATTAATGAATGGTTCTGGGAAGAGAACATATGAAGAAAGAGATAGGCATACACTGCCCCATTGTGCTCAGGAATGGTCTGAGTTGGGCAACTCAAGGAGAAGAAAACTCCCAAACCCATTGCCTATGATTGAAAGTGAATGGTTGTCAAGTCTGACACATGAAAAAGGCATTTTACAGACTCAGACTCTCACGTTTAAACCAAAGGCACACCCAGACAGGTGTGTCTAGGGATTCCTCTGAAGGACAGCTTTCCTCTCTGAATGTTGGAGAAAATCCTACAAAGCCTGAAAGTCTCATTTTGGGAATTTGTCCTGAAGAATTAATGACAGAATTAATTTTTCCAAAGGCTTATTTATGGGAGCATTCATGATAGTGTTTTATTAGTTTTAAAATCTAAAAGCATTCTCAAATATTGAAGACTAAGAAACTATTTCAGTAAAAAAATTAAGCATACCGTCTTTACACTGGAATATTTTGCATTCATTAAAGTCACATTTTAAAATACGTTTAATAATATAGGAAAATGCTAATGTCACCATGCAAACGAACTAGATCAGAAGAATGCTATATACTTGGTAGTAAGTTTAAGATTAAGTGAGAATGTATGCCTGTAAGTTTGTCCCAACTTTCCAGCGAAAAACTTCCATCATCAAGAAATATGACAGAATTGTCAAGGGTTTGTGAAATAAGCCTTGGAAAAATGGTATAATATGTCACATCTTTATATATTCTGTAAATGAAAATATAGAAAACATTTTATTAAGCTATAATACCATTGCCAACTCCAAACTCCTACAATTCTATATATTTAGTGAAAGACTGTAAGGAAATATACCAGACTATTGGAACACACATCTCTGAAATGTGGGATTATAGATGATTTTAATTTGATCCCTTGTCTTTCTTCATTTTTTTTCAAGAACCAAGTACTGATTTTTCACATTGGATTTTTGTTATACTTTAATCTGTGAAGCTGAAGCCACAGTACTTGGGGTTCTTCCCATTGGTTTAGGTAAGTGGCCTTTAGTATAAACAGGAGTCATTTTCTTTCCCGCCACATGATTCAAAGCAATGTGTCCTCTTCTGGTGTTGCCGGCAGTGTGTGATTAGCAGGTCCTCTTGCTTCCCCAAACCATAAGACTTCATCCGTGCCTGGGTTCTGACAAACCCATGACCGTGTCATTTGAGGTGACCTACAGATGTGTGTGTTCTATGCTTCTCATGGTATTTAGGTAGCAGCCCCCTGCTGTTCATATAATTCTGGAGCCAGGTGTCTGGGACAAAAAACATGCTAGCTAACAGGCCTAAAAGGTTTGGGACTCTAATGAGGAAGAAAAACACAGGTCATCTCTCACATCAGCGAAACCATACTGAGTGACATGTCCTCCCAGACAGATGATGGCTTATTCAACCCAGGATGTCAGATGTCTTCTTTGACTTAGGTTGGTGTCTTCCAGTGAACATTTTAGTGGAACTTTTCTTTTTTCTTCTTTTCAATGGTATTTTTATAAAAAAAAAATCCTGAATCCTGTCTTGGATTATAGTGAAATTAATTTGTAGAGACTTTTCACCGTGACTCCTGAGGCCCTGGCCACATTTGAGGCTCCTATGTTAGCCTAATGTGAGCTCCCTTCTGATAGTTTAGCTCCTACTAACTTCTTTAGAATCCTGCCAATTTGAGAAATATTCTA
>CAJQZJ010010806.1:2971246-2980911 GCA_907164525.1 Lophiomys imhausi
TACCCCAAAACAAAAATCATGGAACATTTCACTTGGAATTAATCTAAGTTGAAAAATGCCTGTTCAGGTCAAAGGTGGAAACAAAGGGACACAGAAACATGTGATAACTCAATGAATTAAAGACTGTGGAGCTAAGTGGCAAAGATAATGGAAAGGATTACTTTCAAGACTGTGAATAGAAAAAAGCAGGAAAGGGAAGAAGAAAATCAGTGTCTGATATACAGAGAAGTGACAGAAGCATGCCCGTTAACATCAGGTGAGGAGCCAACTGGACAGACAAGTTCATTGTGGAACAATGGTGTGTGTGTGGGAGGGAGGCAAAATCCAGAGTCCTGAAGTTCAGACCCTTGGTGGTTGTTGAATGAGAGGGTGAACAGCCAGATGGGTTTAGAAGAGGCTTCTTTTAACACTGAGTACTTACAGGAGTATCACTTTGGTTTGTTTAGTGTTAGGAAGGGAATAGTAAAAAAATATACAGCTTGTAAACACCATTTACAATGAAAGTAAACCAATGGCTCCTCCTTCCTTGAGGGAAGATGTTAAAAATCAGCCATTTCTGAAGAAAGATGAGAGAGTTCAGGTGTTTTGGAGAAAATGGCTGCTTTCAAGGCCATATTTCACAGAACATGCGAGGCCTGGTTTTGAATTACCTCAAGCCCAATATGATCTGTGTCACTATTAAGGGCTGCACGCTCCAGTCTTTGGGGTCGGCTCTTTGCAGGGCATATGTCAGATCCCCAGCTATCTACCTGTGTTCAGAAGGGCTGTCAGTCTAATTTTCTTTTATTTGCATCCATCCTCCCCATTCCAGGTAGTTTAAATGCAACAAACCAAGCCAAGAGTGGTGGTACACGTGTGATCTTACCAGTGGGGAGTCTGGGGCAAGAGGTTGGCTGCAAATTGGAGGTCAGCCTCTCTACCCAGCAAGTTCCAGGCCAGCCTGGGATGTATACAGAATGAGGCCCTAGACCCTTTTTAAAAACAAGTCAATAAAACATTGACTTCTTTCTATAAACTACTTTAGTCTATATACCACTTTGCCAGCCTCCCTCCCATCAGTGGTGTGGTTTTGTTTAGTGTAGACAACATCAAGAACAAATCCCATTTTCATAATACATCATATCCATTTCCACCCAGTTTCTAAGGCCACTTTGGTGGTGTTAATTACATCTCTGATAATTTTCCTCTTTGATTCTGAACCCTCTCAATGGGACCTGTTATGAAACGAGCCTGACAGATGACCCTTCAACATATAAAGTATGGAGAAGCAACCGTTGGCTGTGAAGCAGACCCAGTGCACTCTGTTCCTACCAGGCTCTGGACACCATGTGATGGAAGCTCTTGAGATTTCACACAGAGGACCAACCCTTTGACTTGGAGAACTCTAAATTCTGGTTTTCAGAGATAGGGGATCAAAGATATGTGGCGTGTTATGGCTGTGATCATCCTGGAGGAAAAAAAAGAGCAGGCACACTCAACAGTACTGAAATCTAGATGTCTCTTGAGTATGTCTTCCAAAACTTCCTAAGTAGATGATTTGAGCAAACTTTTGAAAATGAAAAAAAAAATTAACAGAGTTGAGAATGTACATAAGGAATACAATCTATTTGTTCAATTGCTTGAGGAGCAACTGCACCTGAAGATTCCCTAATCACAATTTAATTCTATAGTTATCAGGTGGTCAACCTCAGACTAATAAACTCAGAGCTTTTGAGGAAAGACATGGTAGAAATAGGTTTAGAAAACTTTCCCAGTGATTCTATAAAGCAACCAGAGTTGGGCACTGGTTAGAAACAATAGTATAAATAAATAACACCTACAGAGTCTACAGGGAGGGAAAAGGTGAAGTGTTAGACAAAGCTCCCATGGGGTCTCATACTTCCCTCCAGAAGGCATCTTCACTTTACTGGGTAATATGCCAACAGTATCAAAAGAGAAAATGATGCGAATGGTTTGATGGAGTGCTAACAGTCTAAGGATAGTCAGAGAGAGAGAGAGAGAGAGAGAGAGAGAGAGAGAGAGAGAGAGAGAGAGAGAGAGAGAGAGAAATGGAATTAGTTTGGGTAAGAAGTATCTAAATTCTCACAAGTTAAAAAGTAGAATATAAGTTGCTTTGATAAAGTGTATTATTAGGGTTTCTGGTAGGTTTAGTCAAGGTATATCCTAGGTTTGGATCATTAGATAAATTTATTATTGTCAATAGTTTCCCAACAATTGTATTTTAGAGTCATGGCAATTGAAATCAATTAAACCTTTACTGAGTGTCTACTATGTGCCAGAAAATATTCCATCAGAAATGAAAAGAATTTAGCTAGAAGACAAACACTAAATCAAAATTAAAGTGATCATAACTTTCAGCTGTACAAGCTCTTTCCCAGAGAATGCAGGTGAGCCTGAGGTTGCCAGGATAAGATGACTGCTGCCTGAGAAGGGGGGGGGGGGGGCTGTGGCTTTGATCGTCATGGGTTTTCATAGGACACTTTGCTCTTGTTGCTCTGTGAAGGACTTTGAAAACTTGATTGTCTCTGGTTTTCCTCCTAGCATTCCCCTGGATTAAAAAAATAAAATAAAATCTCGCTCTCCTCTCTCACACACATATAGACACACACACACACACACACACACACACACACACACACACACACACACACATACACGCATGAATAAAACATGGCCTCTCTTCCAAACCTTGAAAAAAATAACTGCTTTGAGGCTCTTTGATATTTTTCTAGCTACTAGGTATTTTTCCTCTCTAAAATATATAGTTAATTTACTAACAGTTGTGCACATATCAGAATTGCATGCATATTTTCTAGTCTGTTATTCAGTTTAACTTCTCTAATATACAGAACATAGAGGTCTGGCTCCTTTCTCTGATTTTTGGTTTGAGGTTAGAGACCCATATTGATTGGCACAAGTTGGATTATTTGCAAATTTCCACTTGTCTATGGTGGATTTTCTTGTTTCTCTGGAACATTTACCAATAGCCGTTCTCTTCCTCCACCCAAAAAGGTTTAAAACATCTAATCTGGGCCTTAACTTTGGTCCACCTATAGTTGAAAGAACTACTGGTGTTCCGGTTCTAGTATCCGAGTAACCTGAACGGACAACACCAAACTCCCCAGGGTCCCCAGGGCAAAGCCTAAGGCAGGAGAATATGCTACTGTCATTTCTCTTATTTTGAATGCACCGGGATCCTACCAGGTTCTTTACCTGGTAAGTGAATCAAAAAAAAAAAAAAAAAAAAAAAAAAAAAGCAGGTGGAAAACATGAGACACCAGTTAGAAAAGCTCCCCCGACCGTTTTGGTTTTTGTTTTTTGATCTTCTGCAGTTACTGTTCACTAGCTCTGAGAGCAGTCCAACTCACTTAGATGAAAACTCATATCACTCTGAAAACCCTCCTGGTGGATATGGGGGTGAAAGAAAGAAAGCATCCGTGCCTGACCACCTCTTGTCAGAGGAAAGGAACAAATGAAACGGAAGAAAAGAGGGGGTGGGGAGAGAGAAACAGAAACAGTGAACGGCTTTTGCGGAGTCCCCGCGCCTTTGTGCTTCGCATTCAAACTGATTTGTACCCTTTGTAGTCTTAATTATTTGTGAGAGCGGGATAACAGGAGTACCCAGCTCACCCATTATTTCCCGCATAAAAAAAGGCACACAGAAGCCGCTGATCATTCTTGAATTAGCAAACATGATACTAAAAAAAAAAAAAAGCATAAAAAAATTCATTAATACCATCAGGGATTAGGAGGCTGATTAAAGTGTAGCTGTTAGCGTATGCAAATGAGCGATAGGCATTTATCGGGGCTTGTGCAAGCTGTCTGGGAGCTGTAAAGCCCATGTATGTTTTTCAGCTGATTAAAATAGTTTTAAGTTCTGGAGATTTTTTTTTCTTTTTTGGTAGGGAATTAAAAGAGACTGTCTCCATTTTCCCTTTTGGCGAAATTTCTCTAAAATGCTCTCCATCCATTCCACTTGACTACACACTCTTTAGTGCACACTTCTCCAGAGAGCCCGGAGGAGGCTTCCTCTATCCTCCTGCTCACAGTTGGTGAACTGAGATCACTAAGCTGTAGCCATAGTCTGTTTCTCTAAGACCTTCTAGGAACTCCTGTGTCAAGCTGGGTGGGTGTCTTGACAATGTCTCTGGGCTCTACCACGACTCCTCCGTATCTTCTTCTCAGGGTGAAGGCAGTTCTGCCCCTCCTCTGGCGAAAGGTAGCAGCAAAGAAGTTTGTTGTCCTAATGCAGGGTATCCAGCCTTGCCCTAAGTTGGCCTGCTAAACTTCAGAGTCTTCATTTTGGCACTCAGGGAAGAGCTGAGATAGAGCATGGGGGCGGGGAGATCAAGGTCGATCTATGTCAACACAGGCACTTTCTAAAAGTTGGTCCATCATGGCTGTCTCCGACCTTGAGACAAAGGCATTGTGGGAGAAAGGAAGAAGAGAAGAACGTCCTCTCTGAGGTCTAAATTCAAATGCCATTTTCAAGCCTTTCTATTAGCATCTGAGAGTTATTTTCACTCCTAGGCCATTGACAATAATAATAGTAACTAATAATAAATTATATAATAATAATGATTATTGTTATCTGTTTCTAGGCAATTACTGCCTGTTAGACACTGTTCTACAATCTCTAAATGTTTGCTCTTACTTGATTCTTACCAAAAGTAGGGAGTAATATAATCCTAATCCTCTATATGTAACACCACCACCACCAAAAATCTGAGCCCTTTTGTTTGTGATATATCCTAAGAACTAGTGTTTACCCTGGGAGTATGCTGATTCAAGCCCCCACCTGACTGAGATTCTAGAATCTCCTTCCCTCCCATGCTTGCTCCTCTCCTGATATATCATTCTCAGAAGTGAGGAAGAAGGGTGGTGTATTTGTAACATATCCATGATTTCAAAGCCCAGGAGCCCCATTTTTACTTGGCACAAAGGCCAGAGTCTTACAAGTAGCCAGAGGGCTACACTGTTCCTACATTCCACTTGCTCCACATCCCTGACTCTACTCTAGTCCTCCTGGCTTCCTTAGATTTTCCCCAAAGCTTCATAAACATTCTTATCTTTCTTTACACACACACACACACTCTCTCTCAGCACCTATTTATTCTACTGTAGTTTACAAAGTTTCTATTTACTGTGTGTGTTGCCAGTTGCATCCATTCAACTGGACTATTAGTTTCCTAAGGCTAGGAATCTTTATCTATTTTTGTTTGTAATATATCCTAAGAATCTAGAGGATATACCAATTACGAGCTCAGTAATTGTTTGTTGACTTAAAGATCTCTAATGTAATTTTCAAAAATTCTCAATGAGTGATTTAAAAACAAATGATGGAAGCTCTGTGTCATAGAGTCCATGGGAAGCACATGCATCGTGGCCACCAGTCCATTCTTACGTTAGCCACAGCACATAATAAATAGCTACTGAGTGAAGAAATAAATGATACTCAACTTGGCAACTACTATTTCTATACAAAAATAGAAATTTCCAGCTTGGGCCACACATTTTAAAACAAATCACCTGGGCTATGTACACTTGGATGGTTCTCCATAGACCAAGTATTTATTTATTAATTTTTTTCAAGACAAAGCCAAGCCTGCTCTTAGATATGCTTTATTATTTTTATTTTTAATAATCTGAGCCAAAAACCAGAATGCTCTGAGCTCCCCACTACTCAAGCTTATGTGACAGGCAAAATCGGAATATGCTTCAACCCTATAAGCCCTCTCTGCCCTCCAGCTTCTGTGTGAAATGAAAAAGAAGGATGTTCCTGGATAACACACGTCCAAGTCATAGCCTCAGATTGACACCCATGGGGAGTAAGGAGGCTGTCAGATGGGAATAAACTGGAGTTTGTTGAAATATCCAACAAAGGAATTGATTTATTGATCATTAACTTGTGTGCCTAATGCTGGGTATGATGGTAAGGAGTTACAGAAAAGATGGAAGAAACAGAAGGTTTTCAAATACAGCTTCTAATTGTAAGGGATTTAAAATGTAGTTAGTGAGTCCCAGGCTCCAGAGACATTGTGGAGGCAGAGGAGAGACATAGGGAAAGTGATATAGTAAAAAATTTAGCATAGGCCTTTCTTTGGAGGGGGGGGGAACTAAAGTTTTCTGTATTGAAGGAACATTGCATAGGCAGCAAAGAGGGTAGAACTGAAAGAATTAGCTTCTTGGAGACTGAAGATCAAGTTGTAAGGGTGACTGGAAGTCATTCTTCAGAGGGAAGGCTGACCAGTGTGCAAGATGTTTCAAGACTTGCCTGTAGGCAGCAGGGGATGCCTGAGCATCTTGCCAATTGTGTGAGGGAAAGGAAACATCTGCCTCTAGTGTACCATTTAAGGGTCTCCCAAAACACTCAGTAGTCAAGATAAATGACACCATAATGGAATATTTTAATGCCTGAACTGATGAAGTATGGACAGCCTTTTTGAAGATGGATTTTCTTTGGAGGATTTGAGTTCAGGAACGATGTGAGGAAAACTGAGGTTTGGAAGTCTGATCTGGAGATGGATCCTGGTTTGAAGTTCAGTGGAAGAGAGGTGAAGACCATAGAGAGGAGGCAGCAAGAGGTCAAGAAGCAGCCCTACTCCAGCTCTGACCTTTCTCATTCCCTCTTATATTTTTAAGAAGAATTGTATGTGTGTGTAGGGGGGTTTGTTTTGTTTTTGAGACAGGGTTTCTCTGTGTAACAAAACCATGGCTCTACTGGACTCACTTTGTAGACCAGGCTAGCCTCAAACTCACAGAGATCCACCTGCCTCTGCCTCCTGAGTGCTGGGATTAAAGGCGTGCGCTACCACACCTGGCTGCAGAAGAGTTATTTTTATTTCATGTGGATGGGTGCTTTGTTTGCACTATGTATGTGCACCATGTATGTGTGCAATGCCCATGGGTCAGAAGAGGGCATTGGGTCTCTTGGAATTAGAGTTACAGACATTTGTGAGTGCCATGTGGGTGCCATGTGGGTGCTGGAAAATGAACCTGGTCCTTCTGTAAGAGCACCAAGTGCTCCTGACTGCTGAATTGTTTCTCTAGCCCCCTCCACTCATATATATATATATATATATATATATATATATATATATATATATATATATGTGTGTGTGTGTGTGTGTGCGTGTATATATATATATATATATATACTTATTTATGGAGTACTTTTTTGCAATATGTTCAATTTGCTTTAATAAATAAGTATCTATATATATAGATACTTATTTATGGAGTACTTTTTGCAATATGTTCAATTTGCTTTAATCTATAAAGCAAAAAAGGAAATGTTTTTTTTTTTTTAGTTTTAACATAATTCTAAAAATTAAATCTTTGGGAATTTCACATCATGTGCCCCAATCCCATTCACTTCCCAGTCCTTCCCTATCCACCCTCCACCCTTGTAGCCTCTCCCCCAAAAGTAAATAAAAATAAAAAAAAATTAGAAAAAAACTCTATGAACCACATTGTTCTGTACATGCTCCATTCTGATTGTCTGTCTTTCCTGCATTTCCATCACATATTCATTGGTCATAGTGGCATTGGAAGTTGCAGTGTGTCATGCCGTGTACACTTTTACTCAAATAGTCCAAACAGCTTTACTTGTGAATGTTCATTGCAATGAACTATTAGGTTAGATCAAGGCCTCTGACTTCTGCTACAGCGTCAAAACTGGACCTTCATAGAGACTATTGGATATCCTACTGTTGCCCTGAGTCATGGGGATCCTGCCACTATGGGTCCACAGGACTGGCCCCTTTATGCACTCCAGCAGCTCATAGATGGGGAAGATGTTGGGGTGGGTCAACTCAAAGCCCTGAATCTGGGCCTGAGTGGTAGTTGAGTTGGCCAGCCTGCCAGATTTCCCCACTCATGCCATTAGAGCCCACTCCCCCACTGACCAGATGAGGGGCAAAGCAGGCTCTCCTGTTCTCTCCTGCCCACATCCCTGGGGACAGCTCTCTCATGCCACCCAGACCTCTCTCCTCATATCTTAATGTTGCTTTTCTGGGTTCTGTTTTCTGTTTTCTGCTGTCCTCAGTGGCACTGAAAGTATTGGTCTTGAGTTGGAAAGAAAGAATGTAAACACTTCAGAACAAAAAAGTGCTGTTGGAGAAGTATCAACAGGTGTACAAGCACCTTGGTGATTCTAGCTGCAATGGTTCTGAAAGATGTTGGTGTTTAAATTGGGCTCAGCAGAATTATGGCTTAACAAAGCATAATGATGAGAAAATGGGCATAGTCTCAGATCCTAGCCCCACCAATCACTTGTGTCGTTGTTAGACTTTTCCGAGTCTCATTTTCCACCTGTGTGAGACAGGGATCATAATAACGGACCCCCCCCCCCCCAAGGAGTGTTAGGAATGCTGCGCTGGGTATTTTCTACAGTCCCAGGATACTGTTAAGGGTTGTTGGTGCTAGTGTTTAATGATGTGGAGTCATGGAATAGTTCATTCATCAAATAAAAGGTAGTTCTACGACTAAAGACAGCATCAAAAGCTTTAGTTTCCTTGACTGAAGTATCACTATTAATAGCAGCGGAATTTGAGTAAAAACTAGAGTGATTTCTGATGTTAGACTTGCCAGTTTCACTGACTTAGTCAAGCTAGTACCATTACAAGCTTATTAAATACTCTATAGACCATGGAAACACAGAGCCAACCACTCTTTTGCTGAGGCTAGAGTATGACAGTGATAGATGGACATCATTTGTTGTTTGTTTATTTGTTTTATAGATCAATATCGGGATAACTTCTGGTAACAATATCTGGACGATCTTTTCAGGAAACTACCCTGATCCATACCCAATCCAAGTTGATTTGTGTGGTATTGGCCCCATTCCCATTCCTGGTTCAGGTGAACCTGCTGTGGGACTTTTCCTGGGACTATGCAGACAAATGCTTATTTTTTCTAGAGAGGGCACCAATGACAGGCTGAAGAATTCTACCCAAGTCTAGGTTGGTGAACCATGAGTTTATTTAGGTTACTTACAAGAATTACAGGACTCACTCAGAGGCAATTGCATTATGGAAAATGTCACTCTAGCCTGTGGGATGACTCACAGAAATCTGCATCTCAGGAGCTACTAACACTTTGCATGTAGCTCCACTGAAGAATATCCTCTCCTCCAGCAATTGTTATAACCCCTTAGTCCTGTAACTTTCTTGAGTCCCTTGAGCTTTGTAAGTTTTACTTAGCTTTTTGAGTCTTAGGATACTCCATCTTCCTCCCAGGAGGCAATGCCTCCTTACAGAGGAAACAATTGTATAATAGACCCTATGGGTCAGCATTAGCCAATCCAAGCATCGTCTTTTCTTTCCTGTGGTAACTGGTCTAGGAATGGGCACTTGACACAATCAGACTTAATTAGACTAACTGACTCTTTTTGCTTTATCTCCTGCTTTTCTTTTATGAGTTACATTTTTAAATTACTTGTGTGTGGCCGGGTGGTGGTGGCGCACGCCTTTAATTCCAGCACTCGGGAGGCAGAGGCAAGAGGATCTTTGCGAGTTCGAGGCCAGCCTGGTCTACAAAGTGAGTCCAGGATAGCCAGGGCTACACAGAGAAACCCTGTCTCGAAAAAACAAAAAAACAAACAAACAAAAAATTACTTGTGTGTGTGTGTGTGTGTGTGTGTGTGTGTGTGTGTGTGTGTGTGT
>CAJQZJ010010806.1:2980921-3010387 GCA_907164525.1 Lophiomys imhausi
TGTGTGTGTGTGTGTGTGTGTGTGTGTGTGTGTGTGTGTGTGTGTGTATGTGTATGATTGGGCAAGTAGGGGGTCAGAGGACAACTTGTGGGAGTCTGTTGTCTCCTTCCATCATGTAGGTCCGAGGGATCAAATTCAGGTCATCAGATTTGGCAGCTGGTACCTTTACCCACTGAGCCATCTTTCTGGCTCTGGATCTTCTGCTTTTCCTATTGATTGAACACAGAGGGAGATGTGCTGAAGTTGTAGGGAGGAGGATACAGAGGAGGGGGAGGGAAGAGAGAGAAAGCAAGAGAGCAAGAGGGAGAGAGAGGAGAGAGGAGAGAGGAGAGAGGGGAGAGAGAGAGTCAGTTTAGTGACTGTGTGAGCCACAGAGAAAAATCATATTGGAACTGAGACAATATAAAAATAACTTAATGTTGGCTTAAAATGAAGTGTTACAAAGTAATGGTTTGCCCAGCCTCCACTGCTGCACTGACTGCTCTCCTCAGCTCCTGGGAGGATATGTTGTTAGACATTAGTTCCTTGTGTAGCTCTCTTAGTGCTTACAGGAAGAGCCCAGGCCTTGCCTAACACATGTTCTATTAGGTACACTCACCTAAATTAATTTATATGGGAACAAAATGTAGCTCTTGGCTTTTAAAAACAAAACCCACAAAGTATCAGTAACCACATTGAGAAATCTTTTTTTTTTAAATCTTTTTAAAAAATTATTTATTTATTGCTTCAGGTTACATCTCCATCATAGTGTCCTCTTTCCATCCTTCCCAGTCCTGCCCTCCCACCTTCTACTCCCTAACTCTTCCATCCCACTCCTCCTACATAACATTCCCCTGCCCCAGTTCAGCAGTCATTTGAGGGCCAAGAGCCTCCTCATACACTGGGGGCCTACAAGGCAGTACCATCAGGGAAAAGTGTCTCAATGACAGGGAGAGAAAACAAACAAACAAACAAACAACAACAACAACAACAACAAAAGTCTATGTCCATGTTCCCTTTGGTGCGTTGGTTGTAGTATAGATATCCGGTACTATATAGCCAAAATATGACTATAAGTGAATAGATGCCATGTGCATCCTTCTGAGTCTGGGTTAGCTCACTCAGGATGAACTTTTCTAGTTCCATCCATTTGGCTGCAAATTGCATAATTTCCTTGTTTATGATAGCTGAGTAGTATTCCATTGTGTAGATGTACCATAGTTTTTTAATCCATTCTTCAGTTGAGGGACATCTGGTTTGTTTCCAGTTTCTAGCTATTACAAATAAGGCTGCTATGAACATAGATAAGGCAACTTCCTTGTCATTTGGATGTATACCCAGAAATGGTATGGCTGGGTCCTGAGGCAGAGCTATTCCAAGTTTTCTAAGATATCGACAGACTGACCTCCATAGCCTGCACTCCCACCAGCAATGAAGGAGGGTTCCCCTTTCTCCACATCCTCGCCAGCATGTGCTGTCATTTGAGCTTCTGATCTTAGTCATTCTGACAGGTGTGAGATGGAATCTTACAGTCATCTTGAGTTGCATTTCTCTGATGATTAAGGATGCTGATCATTTGAAAGCTCTTCTCAATTTCATATGGAGCAACAAAAAAACCCAGAATAGCTAAATCAATCCTATACAATAAAAAAAATATCGGGAGGTATCACCATCCCAGATTTCAAGCTGTACTACAGAGCAATAGTAATAAAAACAGCATGGTACTGGTATAGAAACAGACCAGTGGATCAATGGAATTGAATTGAAGACCCAGAAATGAACCCACACACCTATGGTCACCTAATTTTTGACAAAGAAGCCAAAACCGCACAATGGAAAAAGGACAGCATTTTCAACAAATGGTGCTGGTCCAACTGGATGTCCACTTGTAAAAGAATAAAATTAGACCCATACTTATCACCTTGTACAAAACTTAAGTCCAAGTGGATCAAAGACCTTAACATAAGCCCGGTCACACTAAATCTAGTAGAAGAGAAAGTGGAAAAAACCCTCGAAATCATTGGCACAGGTGACAACTTCCTGAGCAGAACACCAACAGCTCAGGACCTAAGACCAACAATCAATAAATGGGACCTCATGAAACTGAAAAGCTTCTGTAAGACAAAAGACACTGTCATTGGAACAAAACAGCAGCCTACAGATTGGGAAAAAATCTTCACCAACTCCACATCTGACAAAGGGCTAATATCCAAAATTTACAAAGAACTCAAGAACTTAAATGCCCAGTAACCAAATACTCCAATTAAAAAATGGGGAAAAGAGTAAACAGAGAATTCACAAAGGAGGAATTCCTAAAGGCTGAAAGACACTTGAAGAAATTCATATTGATAAATCTTAGGAAGTACTGACTACCAGTATCTTGCCCTAATCTTACAATACCTCACAAGAGTTTGCATTAGTTCTACCTTCTTTTGTAAACCAAAGTCATAACTCTGGGTTTGATTATTGACTTTTTCTGTCTTGTTTACATGCATAGATGTTGACCACCAGGCACAATTTGAAGAACACCAGAAACATGTTTCCCATCATTACTTCTTTTTGTAATTTATATTAGAGCTGCCGATTGGCTGTATTGGGTCAGAATTGCCAACTGTCTCATTTATATCTTCATTTCCTTTTGGGAGTATGTGAATTAGGAAGATTATATGTCTGTTAGCAAAAGGACAGTAGGTTCAGGATTGAGATTGACTGAGGGAAAGGAACTGAGAACAATTACTTTTCTGACAGAGTTTAAGTAACCAGTCAATACTGCTGGCTCAGTAGAGCTCAGGATCCCACCAGAGTTCATTTTTATAAATTAAAGGATTTTTGTTTGTGGTAACCTATTTATTTTTTGCCTACTCATTAACTGCAGATGACATTGAATCTGATCTGATTTTGATCTCACACAATTCTGAGAAATCATAGTGACTTTTTCAAGATAAGTGTCATCAAGTCCCTTCCCTGTGCCAATAATTTCATTCCTGCCACTACAACATGCTGGTCAACACACACTTAACCGAAAAATTTATTAAGCTCTATTTATTAAACATCTACTACCTAAGAACCAATCCTAATACTTTTGAAAGGATACCAAGCCATGGGTCCTTATGAGTCAGCTGTCTGTCTGTAGGCAACAATCACTCATTGGAAACTTGACTCTGACATTGTTATGGCAACTTCAATTCAACTTGGCTCAGCTTCCTTCAGGCCTAGAGTCACCACTGTCCACTGGCTCGTGTGGTCAGCTTGCCTCAGCCTCTCAACTTGGAGCTGGGTTCCTTAGTCAGTCCTGGCATTTCAGCCTTGCTGGGGCCTCCTCATGAGACGGGCTGCCTTCACCATCTCCTCAGCCTCCTCAGGCTTAGGGCCTGATGTTGTCACTGTCTGTTGGCTCATGCAGTCAGCCTTCCTCAGCTGCTCAGCTTGGGTTGGCAGTCAGACGAGACTATCACTTCCATGGTCACCTCAGGCCATCCATTTAAATTAGCTGAACCCCTTAGGGCAGCTGCTGTGCCACATAGCCTAGTCCTTAGCTTTGAAGCCCTGCCTGGGCTTATTAGCTCATCTGGGCCTTTGCTACACCCTCATGTGATAGAGGTCACAATCCTGCCTGTTTTTGTGGGTTTTCACCATCTGTTCACTGAGGCTTCAGAGTGCATGTGCACCTCACACCTTGGGCCGGTGCTGTCACTTGAGGCCTTGACTCTCCTCACTGTCCCTCAGGTTCTTACCACATCAGGGCTGGCTATACTCACATGGTGTCAGGGCTGATTAGCACACCTCCTCTTTAGGTCCTGCCTTTTCTGTCAGCCTGACATGGCATCAGGAAAAGGCACATGCCCCTAAAATAGAGTGTGATTCTTGTGGTCTTTCTTGAGGTCTTACCCTTTCTAGAACTTTTTGGTGGTTCCTGTAGCCATACCCCTCAGCAAGGTGCCATCTGTATCTCTCATGGAGCTGGAGCTAGAGCTGTGGCCCTCCAACTGGGCTCCACCAATCTTCAGCTAGCTGAGCAGTGTTCAGTAGCAATGCCAAGCCAAAAGCCCTTTTTCTAGTTTTCTGGGTTTTACAAATTACATCTGTTACTCAGGACCATGAGCTACCAGATGCCAGGCTGATCTGCATTTCAGATACTCTTACAAATTTACTAAACAAATCTAAGTCCCATTACACGCGCACACACACACACACACACACACACACACACACACACAGAGAGAGAGAGAATTTGTATGATGCATATAGTCTCTAAAAGAAGGTAAACAAGAGTGTGAATTGGAGATGTGTCTGTCTGACCCAGGAGGAAGCTGTTTCACTTGAGATAAAGGCTGAGACTCCCACACTTACCAGCTTTGATAAATCATAAAGAGAGTATTTGTCTTTTGTGACCAGTTCTACAGCATAGATTAAGACCTAGCCATAAACCAGCTCTGGTTTCTGTTCCTGATGACATTATTATCACTTTTACACTTATTGTTTATTCATTAAAGCAACACTTGAGCTTATGGGATTGTTGGCAGAACAAATATACAAGCATAAACATAAATCATGAAAAGAAAGTCTTCTAGAGCTGTCCAAAATGTCAAGATCAACTGGCTCAAACCCCTGTTGTAGTGATCCAGGCATCATATACTTATCCCTGTCTCCATGTTTTCTTTTCTAAAGTTTCCTTTAAAATGAAAGACCCCCTGAGGAGCTCATGAGAAGGTTTTATTCTTTCATCTGGCATGAGAGATGTGTTCTGTGGCTTGACAAAACTTTGCTGTAATTCAGCTGGGATCTCTCTGTTTCAGGCTATCTACCCCTGAATCTCACATTCTCTAGTCTTCTTAGGCTCGAGATGAGTCCAGTGAGTTCTCTCAGCTTTTGTTTTTTTCTATGCTAGATTTGTTGGCTTTCTGGCATCAACATCACTTATCTCGGCATCTTTCCTAAAACATTCACGCTAACCTTTAATTGACATGTAGTCTTGGACACACAATAGCAAAAACTGCATTGAACAGTGAAATGCAATTCCTGCCACACACATGTATCCCTTCAAGTCTCATTTCCTGGAGCACATAGAAGCTGCTCAGAGCTTTAGTTATTTGTTATAAAGTGATGGGTTGGACTAGATGGTCCTTAGGACTCCATCCCTGAATCTAAGTGATAGATGAAGGTTGAATGATTACAGTTCCAGAATGAACGTGGGAAGAAAGCATACCGTTGTTCCCTGACAAATTGAAACATTTGAGTAGGATAAAAGAAAAGAAAAGATGTTATAAATCTCTTCCCCACAGCAATTTACCTGTGTAGATTGTGAGCCTGATTTTCTCCCATTTAGGAACATTACTTGTAGGCTTTGGATATACTTAATTGGTAAAATAAAAGCTCTTGATGAGCTGGATAATGTTACAAAAAGGTCTCATCTAAGTATTTCAGAACTGAGAGCTAGATATTACTTCCTGCTGTGGTGTTATCTTCAATGCAATTTGTTTTTCTTTGCTTCCGATTTTCCACCAATGAAGGGGATCCTATGACTTCCTGGAAAGTTCACAAACCAAATGAAGGACAGGGCACCAGTTACATGAGGCTTTGCAGTCCTTTGTTTATGTATTTGGGACAGGGTCTCACTGTACATCCCAGCTGTCTTGACTCCATGGTACCTCCCAAGTGATGGGATTCAGGCATGGACCTCCCCAGCCTCGTTTCCAAGTTTTTTAATAAATGTATATATAGATATTTTGATCTAGGTTGCATACTCCTGAAAGTTTTAGTCAGGGCTGGTGTTCTCCTGATAATCATCCTTAAACAAGAGGAGTCAGTCAAATCTGTTGAGAGACTGTCCCATTACTAGTTCATGAGATCCATTCTGTTACCATAAGCCTAAAAACAAAGATTTCTGAGAAGAAACTAGAGTTTTGTCTTTTATTTTTCTATCCACCATCTTGGTGAACAAATTTAACCTCCTAATATTTGAAGGTTTAAAGGGAGAATAGAATGGGTGAAAGAAGGTGGCTGACCTCCAGTACCTCACATAGAAAAAGTAAGGGGCAGTGAGCACTGGTTTTGCCATCAAATTCCAAGATGTAGCTTTTTTTTCTTTTTCTATTTTTTTGGCTGTAAAGTAAGTATAAGGTTTCTGATAAAAAAAAATGTGAGATGGGTCTGCAGAGGATGTTTAGAATATTGTTTTCATGTTCAGAAAACTCAGAACCAACCTAAGCTAAACTGTCTCGCTGATGTCCCTAAAATATTCTGCCTTTGGAAAGAACCATTAACTATTTTTAAAAAGCCAATAATCAATAAGTCTTAATTTGTTGTGCTGACATTTGTGTGGGTTTCATCTAGATGTAATTAATTAGAAAGAAAATGCCTCTCAGCGATTGGTGAGAGGAAAGGAAATCTGGAGGCAAGATAAGTTTGACCCTGTGTTGTGGCAACATTTTAATGAGGTTAAGCCTCAGTGCATTTGGATCGGCAGCTTTTTTAGTGTGCACTGACATTTCTAATGGGCTTCTGAAGGCTTCCCAAATGGGCTAATGCCTTTGAAGGCATTTTGTGGGTCATTGGAGTTCTCCGTGGCTAGAGTCTATCCGCCTGGTTTGTAGTATTATGAAATCAACATCTGGAAGAAGAAACTGTGAGGAACAATCTAGCCGGGAACATACCACCCATCCATGACAGTGCTCAAAAGAAAGTCCCTTATTTCTGAACACAGGTGGCTAAACTGAGGCTAGATCCCAATTTGCTGGCACCAAAGGACACTGTTCCTCTAGGGGATACTCATTACACAGCCCTGCCGGTGACAGTCTAACCCTTGAGATAACCAAGCTGTGGGAGCACTGGGGAAGTGGTTTGTATCCCAGGGCCCTCAGGGGATAACATTATTTTAATTGCTTTAGGGATGCCTCCTATCAATGAGACTAATGGGACTCGGCAATGAACACACTGGAAGGACTTGATCAAATACATCTGATTTCCCCCTTGGTAGATAATTAGGTAAAGAGGAGTCACTCAGTGGAAGCCTGAGGTGTGTGCTCATCATTCAGTACATCTCCAGGGAAGACCCTGAGGCCTGAGAACAGAGAACCTCAGTGCTGGAGCACAATGTCCCTGGAAGAGGCTGCTGTGTGGCTGGAAGGTCAGTCCTGCTATGCAGCAGAACCCCTGGAGGCACAGAGGAGACTGAATTTGATGGAGGTTGATCACAATAGCCTGTTCTTTGGAAGAATCCTCCCAAATTGGATTCTCTTTCTCTTCCTGTTCAGTCTTCCTACACAGACTCAGAAGGACCCTTACTATTTAGCAAAGGTCCTGGCAGCAGCCAAGTGAATAGAGGAAACCAAGAAGACTTAAAAGCACAAAGCAAAATGCATTTTGTGGTGCACAATTGTAATCCTGGCACTTGGAAGGTAGCTATAGGAGGATGGTGAGTTGGAGACCACTTGGGTTATAAGAGAGAGATTATATGTCAAAACAAGCAAACAAACAAATAAAAATTTGAACCAAACCAAACCAACTAACCAACCAACCAACCAAAAAACAAATCAAGAGTCAATCAAAATTATGGTTTTTTTAAGACTGTACCAAGACTTATGTAGAACAAAAGACTACAAAGAAATGGTTATGAAAGCCAACAGGGCACATTCTGCTTTGGTGTTCCTGTTTAGGGTGGTAGTATAATAAAGAAACATTTATTATTTTTGTTGTCTTGTAGTTACTATGTGACAGGTACTGGGTTAAACATTTTGCACACACTATTGTTTCTGTTGCTATTATGACTGCAAAAATACTGTAGGAAAGGGAACCTAGGTGTAGAAGAATTAGTGGGCATAGTGAAGGTCATGGAGTTGGGAATGGATGAATACACCCCGATTGCATTTTCCTCTCTTACATATGCTGTGAGCATCTCAAGTTGGTCTCACTGCTAGAGAACATCTCAACTGTAGTGAAATATTAAGGGGAGTTGTGATTGTATTCTAGAAGGGATGGTTAGGCAAGACAGAGAACATTACAAAGAAAAAGAGTCACTAAAGATGAATGAGCCAATGTTATCAATGGTGACACGTAACACTATGGAGAAAGAAGATGCTCTCTGGCAGCTGTATGAGTCTGAGGGTGAATCTGGTGCCTCTGAGAAGGCTCCAAGGACAAATGGAATTGAGTGGCAGGGACCTAGATACCACCTTAAGGAAGACATGTATCTTATAGGTGGGGGAACACATGAGGACCCTGACATATGCCACCTTATGTACCTCAATCAGAGATGATCTGCCTTCTAGGATCATCATAAACCTGGACTGCAACATTAAAAAGTCTGGCAATTATGTTGGTTTATGTCTCCTTATTCTCAAATAATAACTTACACGAGGGTCCATCATACATCAAGAGCCATGCTAGAGACAAAAGAGCAGGTTCCAGAATTTTCTTTTGTTATTTGATAGCAATGTCTGAAATGCTATACCCATGGAGTCTTGTCGGCATGGCTGCCTAAATAAGACCTGGACAATGAAATCACCACAGGACATGCAGACATGGAAGGGGGAGCTCTCAGGACCCCAGCCCTGAACAAACAGCTACTAACAACCAAGCAGCTTTGTTTTTCAAGAGCTCAAGGTTGAGAAGATGTAGAACCAAGATACTCCTCTCAGTGTTAAGATGGAGAGATGGTATGGCAGAAGTCCACCTTGGGGTGTTCACAGACCCTCGGGATATGCAATATCCAAGAACAGAGAGAAACTAGGTAGAAGCAGAGGAGAAAGAGAGAGAAATAGGGTTTGCAAAAAGATTTGTAATTCTGGGTAGGAAATTGTATGTCTTAGGAGGAGAATTTTCTTCTGTTGGTAAGAGAATAGAGAGGCCATGGTCAGCAAAGAGTACATTTGGAGAATGCTCAAGAGAAAAAGAACTTCACAACCACTTAAGAAAGGATGGATAGCAATTCCAGATGTGTTCTAAGACTATGTGGTTGACAATGACTCAGAGACTGCTGTGCAAACTTTCAGCCAGAGTAGGAGAGACATTGAGACACACCATGGAAGCTGGACACCTGGACACTTGAAAGGTCATGGGTATAATCTCCAAAGAAGAGGTACATGTTTCAAAGGAAGCAGAGCATGACAGGGGGTCAGATGGAGGGTTTCGACTCAGGTTTTACTGGGAATTAGCTGTGTGGCTTTGAGTAACTGACCTTCCTTCTCTGGGCCTCAGTTTCACTTCATTGTCTATAAAAGGAAGGAGCTACACTAAATGGCCACTATGGGCCTTACTGTGATATATTCTGATTTTTTTTTAATTTGAATTGTCTGGAAATAATGTCATCTATAGGTCTGGGCAAGGGTGGAGGCACACAAAATCAACACAAAAAGGAAGGCATTCCACTAGGCCTGGCTGACACATATGGATTGGCTCAAGGACTGACAGAACCAGGTGATGCCAGAGTAAGGAAAAGGGGAGGCCTGTCTAAGCCGTCTCCTCCACCCAGGCAACTGAAGAACTTTCTGGTGAGTTCCACTGAGGGAGGAGCAGTAGGCTTCTTTTACAGCCAACAAACACCTTGAACCAAGGTTGAAAGTGTGACTGTGGCTAGGGAGTAGGGACTGGGGGTTAAGTTGGAGTGTTCCTTACCTCTGTAGAAACCTAGGTGTCTGGAAACTAGTGCTCTGATCTGCTTTTAATTCTAGAGAGAGTAGAGGGAGTTGACATCAGAACTGCTTCTTTGAACTCAGCTTTGGCCCAGAAGATAAAAAATGCTCAAGACAACATGGGGAGGGACACCTAAAATACAATCTGTTCATTTAGATTATAATAAAGTGTTCCTTGGTGTGTGTTCGTGTTGCACAGGAAATTGAAAACCAAAACCCTGTATGATTTTTGTGGAGTAAAATGCTCAAGAAATGGGTGGCCTCATTGTTGAGGGTTAATTGGTGTAATAGTCTAAAAAATCATTTTTTTTTCCCACAGGAGAAGTCACTGCATTTGTTTTCTCATCCTGAGCTTCGCCGCAGCCCTACCATATGGGTTGATTTTGCAGACGAAGAAACAAGCCTAGTGCAAAGTTTGGCAAGAGCCTGGCTGCTGATGTTCTAGCTCCCCCTTTTCCAGAGGCACCAGAAGCTGCCTGCTGGGGCTTGGAAGGAACTACACCAAAACGCATACTTCTGTCCAGTGTAAAGGAACAGGTTCTCCCATTAAGAAATGGATGGAGGGCACAAAGATAATGTGGAACATTGAAATCTTAGCCGGAGGTAACCAGTATTATTTTAAAAATGTTTTATCCCAACTTCTTAGTGTGAAAATAATTCTGAACTGAAAAAAAAAAAGTAGCTGACCCTTCCGCTGGATTCTTTGGCTGTTAACCTTCTGCAGTGCTGGCCTGAAGTGTCTTTGCTGGACTGTTTGAAAGTAATTTGCAGATCTGACATTTTGCCCCCAAATATTTCAGCATTCATCTTACAAAAGCAAGCTCATATTCTCACAGAGCCACACCCAAACTTTAATATTAGTGTAACGACGCCATCTAAGAGACCCCTGCATTAAACTGCCCAGCAGTGTAACAAACAGTCCCAATGTCCCTTTCCTCTTTTTCTTTCTCACTGTCTCCAGGGTCTCATGGCAATCCTCCTTCCCCAGCCTTCCAGTCTCGTTTGAAGTGAATGAGTACTTCAGGGCTTTTTGTTTGTTTGTTTGTTTTAAATGCTGGCATTTTTAATGCATCCAGACCAATATTCTTTGAATACTTCTCAGGTCATACATAAAATCATTATTAGATTCATGCTAAATATTTTTGATAGTAATACCACACAGGTGATAGATAGTGTGCACTTTCTGGAGACTTAATTTTTGGCATGGAACCTGTATAGTTTTTTTTTTTCTAGTCAGAAAATAGAGAGCTCATATGCTTTTAGAAGTGTTTCTCCATAACACTTGGTGCCTGGTGTTATGAGTAACACAATATTCAACAGAATTATAAATCAATTCATAAAGGGCTCCAGCTGGTAATGAGCCTCTTGTCCTTGGAAATAATCAAACAGAGACTGATTTAAGGATGGGTTGCATTGAGAGGAAGGGCTCCCTTAATTCTCGTGGCTTTTCTGGAGAGTGTTCTCACATTCTATTTTTTTTATTTTAGGTTAGTGCTGAGCATAAACACTATGGTTGGGTTTTTTAAAAAAGAGCTTCAGTTTCCCTTCTTCCTCTCTCCTCTGTATACTTTCAGAAAGCCCCTCATCTCCTCTTAGAACCAATGGGGAGTTGAGCTGTCACAGAGAAAACTGGGCCAGCACTCCCTGGGGAAGGACTGGTTGCACTGAGCTACTTTAGGAGGCCTGGTGACTTCTCTCTGCTGAGAAGGAGTGGTGTCCTAGCACTGCTGGGTGGTTAAAGCAGTCAGTGACAGCAAGCTTCTTCAGGGTTGAGTCTACCACAATTCCTATTCTTATCAACAAATTCTGGACCCTAGGCTGCCTTTAATTTTGAGGGGTCGTTGTGTAGTTTGTGCCTCTCTATGGAGCGTGGAAAGAATGGCTTGCATCTGCCTGTGTGGGGCTACTGCTTTATTCTACTGTTTTTTTTTTTTCTCCCCTGGGTTTCCTTGGGTAATGTTCTTCCCTTACAAATTTCATCTCACTGCTGTGTGCATCGAAACGACGCAGTTATGGAGTGCACAGGGAAAAAAATTATAATGCCATTAAAAGTTATCATAAATTTCAGATCAGCATCACTTCTAATCCGATACACAATTTTACTGCCCCTATAAAGTAGGTGATTTGCAGTGGTCTGAGGCGTCTCCTGGAGCGTTTTACTTCTTTTTAAATTAAACACACCAACTTTGTGCTGAATTCAGAGTGTGGACATAAAAAAGGGGGGTAGAAAGGAGAGGGAAGGGACATCAGATGGGAATTGCAATTGAGTCTTTATATATCCCATCTTGGCACTGTGGTACTAAATATAGTGCCAGGTAAATAGATGTGCTGAAATATTCAGAATAAAAACAAATGTTCCAATAGCAGAAGTGTGAGCCCTGAGGATCTTCCCATGGTAGGTGTGATGGAAATAATAAAACTCTGTTGTTTAAAACTACTCAGTCCTCGAAACCCCCATGCTGTTAAAAATACAGTGCTTGTATATGTGTGAAGGTCTATGTATATGGAGCATACATATGTATATAAAAGCTAGAAAATTAAACGGAATATAAGGGACTTGATTTTATTGGTTGGAAGGTTACATTGATTATTTCTTTTTGGGATGCACTAACTCTTCCTGCAAGCCTAGGACACAAGAAGCTGCCTCCAGTAAGTGACATTCCAGAAAGGGCTGACCCATTAGCGCATATGCAGATGAATGCATTCAGACACAGGCAGAGAGGTGGTCTTCGCCCAAGTCCCAGTATGATGAAACTCCATTCACAGGGTTTTAGGCTAAAAGGATTTGATTGGATTTTAATGTTGCATCTCCCCCACACTTTTGGTTATTTTTAGCTACCAGGGATGTTACTAAGTGTCCACAGTATGTTGTATTCTGGACTGGATACTGAAGACACACATTAATACAGAACAAACAACCACAGGTCTACTCACAAGGGGCTCAGAGTCTGGAGAGGGGATGCCCCAGGATGTAAAGTGTAGTGGAGCATGTTCAGGGCTGTGGATTTAAGTTGCTGTGGGAACACCATAGAGGAAAGGAAGCTCTTGTCTGCCATGTTGGGTTGGAATAGGTTAGCTTAAATCTCAAAGTGGGTCTCAGTTCTCTACTCCATATATTATCAGTAACAGTTACTGAGTGATTGACAGTTAATATGCTGAAAAAAAAGAGTGGTTTCTGACTAATGCATGTGACTCATCTCCAAGCCCCCTCTAGAGCTCATCATAGTACCTTTTGGAGACAGAGAGGAATTGAACATAGTTTTACTAGTGATGTTTGTGCTACAAAATAAATGATCCTCTACAGGCAAAGTATTTGCCATTGGAATCTTATTCTTAGTTACTATATTAGTTACTTTTCTCATTGCTCTGACAAGATATCTAGAGAAAGCCACTTGGAGAAGGAAGGGTCTATTTTGGTTAACAGACAGAAAGTACAGTTTCCGGTGGGGGAGGTGAGGTGGCATGCCTGAAGCTGCTGGTCCAGCTGTATCTTCAGTCAAGAGACAGAGAGAGATAAAGGCTGGTGATCAACTGGCTTCCTCCTTTCCCCCTTTTTAAAATTCAGTTTGGACCCCAGTCTATGGGATGATGCCACCCACACTCAGGGTAGATCTTCCCTCATTTAAATCTCTCTGGCAATGCCCTCAGTATGCCCAGAGATGCATCTCGTACACAATGCTAAGTCCACTCAAGTTATTAGTGAAGACTTAGTGTCACACCAAGAGTATCTTTTAGTGCTTTACAAACGGCAAGTATTATTTCAGCTTTACAAGTGAAAAAAAAAAAAAAACCAGATTCTGTGAGGGCAGATGATTCTCCTCCCAAAGTAGTCACTGGACTGGATCCAATCCAGATCATCTCTTTTCAGCCTTGGCCTTTGTCTGATGCATAGTCACTGACTGTGTTGTGGATATTTTGGGTGTCAAGGACGATTGTGACAATGGACATGGCGTGGCTGACTCCTAACCTCTACAATGGAAGTAGACGTAAAGGCGCAGTTGCCTCTGGAGCGTGGTGACACATAACTGATGCTCAGAAATCCTGTGGATTGGCTGTAACAGAGCAGACTGTTAGAAGGCTCTGATCAGGAAATAATGCTAGAGTCAGGTAACGTGAAATACTTAGGGAGCATTGATACCTGTCAGCACATTATAATCTCTTTCAGTCCTTACTACGTCCCTACAAGGTGGGGGACTATTACCAACATCCCTATGTTAAAGATGAAGAACCCAAGGTCCAGAGAGATTAAGGAACTTGCTGGAGTTAGGATTCTAATCCGGAAAGACCGATTCCAGTGCTTCCTGGCAATAGCAGAGCATGCGCTTGTCATCAAGTTTGCGCTTCTGGGGCCTGCTGTCTTCAGCACTACTAGAGTTAGGGTGCTGGTCTCAGAAACTGGATTGGGTGAGGCATGACCCAATATAGGGAGGAGCCTGTCGGTGGGGATGAAGAATGAGTTGGTGAAGCTGTTCCCAGTGTTCGCTGTCACTCGAGAACATTGTGGGCCCGATTTCAGGGAGGATGATCACACACATGCATAGGGTCTTGTATTTGGAAAGCAGGGGCTATTGGTTGTCAGTGTTAGAGCTTCCATCATAAAATGCAATCTGTTGTGAATTCTAATTATCTATTAACTAATGTGGGTTTATATACTTGCTAAGCGCCTGCTAATGCGCTGGCTATTTGTATAGGTCTGAATTTATTGTAATACAGTTGTCAAGTCAGACTGTCTTGCCTGAAGAATAGAGGCATTTAACCTTTGTTTTTTGTTCCACATCAATAATATTTACGTTGTGTTGAAATCAAATCACAAATGATGTCATTAATAATGAAAATATTTCATAATATTTATCTAAATGTCAGTTTTATTTTACTGTTCTCCCACGTTGTTTTAAATATACTAATGTTCAAAATGCTTATACGCACTGATACACTTTATGAAACGTCAAGATCTGAATGTCTTCCTTATTCCAATTCTGTGAACAGAGAGAGAGAAGATCCATAGAAACAACTCTACAAAAACTGAAGGGATCTGATAACTCTGTAGGGCTGCCAGCAGAGGCTTTGTTTTCTGCTGTGTCCTCTTTCCCTGAAAATGGAAGGAAGGAGAGTACCACTCCCAAAAGAGATAACTCATTTTCCCAAGCTGCTTCCCCAGAGAAGGCAGAAAAATTGATACAACTACATCCCCAAACCATGGACTACAACCTGCTTCTCCGCAGACCAGGGAAGCTACAGCCACAACAAACACACAGTATTAGGAATGGGTTGAACCTGGAACAGACTTTCTTTCGAATGCTGATGTACTCAGGCAAGAACTGTGAGTCCTTGGTGAGGTGTGTGGCAGATAGAGCGGGAAAGCGATAGGGCAACCTGTGTCCTGGTGGGAAGAGAATAGTGACCAACAGAGAGGAATACAAGCAAGGGTGCATGCCCCTGCCTCCTGAGCCAGGGGCACTGAAAAGTCTCCATCACTCAGTACATCAGAGAGAATGCTGTATGTGGAGGAGGGTGGGCAGGGTAGTCAATGTGGCCAAGCCTGAAGACCTGGAAACTCTTAGAGAGCTGAGCCTACCTCAGCAGGGTAGCGGTTCTGGTCTAACTTGTTTTGATCTGCATAGATTCTAAGTCTCCCCACTGTGGGGCAAAAAGACAACCCAGGGGCTGTGGGAGGAACACATTTACACAGCAAAGAAATACAGACTGGTGATAGAGTAGTTTTCTACTTTATTTCATTTCTAAATTGCTTTTGTAATTGTTTAGCTGCTTGATTTACCTTTGATCTTGCTTGACAGACTTTTGAAGCTGTTCTTTCTTTTCCTACCAATTCTGTAGTAAACTTTTTTATTCCCACACTTCTAACACATTTTCTCTCATTCTTACTTTACTCTTCTCTTCCCGCATTGCCTCTTTTAAAATATCTTAATAATTAATGCCTTTGGCTTATAAACCCTGTGAGCATTCATTCTAGCTGTACCATAACTTCTCTGTTTTAGTGTCTTCCTGAGGATGTAACTGAAGTACCAAGTCGTTTTTACTGCATTTTTTGGAAAATTTTTTAAGTTTTCTTTTTTTAAATTATAATGTTTATTTATTACATCAAGTTACATCTCCATCACAGTGCCCTCTTTCCACCCCTCCCAGTTCCACCCTCCCATCCTCTCCACCTCTCCCACCCATCCCACTCTTCCGATGTGGAGTGTCCCTACATATCAGCCCCTCTCAGTTCAACAGTCATATGAGAGCTAAGAGCTTCCTCTTGCACTGGGGGCCTACATGGTAGCACCCCTAGGGAAAATTGTCCCCTTGATAGGTAACAAAGTCTATGTTCCTGATCTTTTTGGTGTGTTGGTTGTAGGATAGTTATCCTGTACTGTATGGCTAAAATCCAATTATAAGTGAGTAGATGCCATGTGCATCTTTCTGAGTCTGGGTTAGCTTACTCAGCATGAGCTTCTCTAGTTCCATCCATTTGGCTGCGAATTGTATGATTTCCTTGTTTCTGATGGCTGAGTAGTATTCCATTGTGTAAATGTACCACAATTTTTTAAAAATCCATTCCTCTGTTGAGGGACAATTGGGTTTTGTTTCCAGTTTCTAGCTATTACAAATAAAGCTACTATGAACATAGATGAGGATATGTCCTTGTGGTTTGGTGAGAAATCATTTGGATGGACAACCAGAAGTGGTATGGCTGGGTCTTGAGGTAGGGCTATTCCAAGTTTTCTAAGATATCTCCAGACTGATTTTCATAGTGGTTGTACAAGTTTGCACTCCCACCAGCAATGGAGGAGTGTTCTCCTTTCTCCACAACCTCACCAGCATGTGCTGTCATTTGAGTTTTTGATCTTAGCCCTTCTGACAGGTGTGAGATGGAATCTCAGAGTTGTTTTGAGTTGCATTTCTCAGATCATTAAGGATGTTGAGCAATTCTTCAAATGTCTCACTGCCATTAGAGATTCCTCCTTTGTGAATTCTTGGTTTAGCTCTGTTTCCCATTTTTTCATTGGATTATTTGGTTTCTTGGTGTGTAATTTCTTGAATTCTTTATAAATTTTGGATATTGTTTTTTATTATTTTTTCAAGTTACAACTCGATTAAAGTCCCTTCCCTCCTCCCCTCTAGGTCTCACCCTCCTTCCCTCTTCCCCATCTTCAACCTCTCCTTCTCCTCAGATGAACACCCCTCAGTTCATCAGTCACAAAAGAAATAAGAGCTTCCTTTTGTAATGGGGCCTGATATGGAAGCCCAGCCAGGGTAATGTGTTCCACTAACACGAAACAGGGTCCATGACTTGCTACTGGTTGGGGTGTTTTGTAGGATAATTTTGCTAGGTTCCTGTCTATTTGGGTCTTGGGTTGTAGGATGGTCCTGTGCTATATGGTTAATATCCACTTATAAGTGAGTATATACCATGTGTATCTTTCTGGCTGTGGGTTAACTCACTCAGGATAGGCTTTTCTAGTTCCATCCATTTGTTTGCAAAGTGCATGATTTCCTTGTTTTTGATAGCTGCATGGCATTCCATTGTGTAAATGTACCACAATTAAAAAAAAATCCATTCTTCCATTGAAGGGCATCTGGATTGTTTCTAGATTCTAGCTTTTATGAATAAAGCTGCTATGAACATAGATAAGCCTATGTCCTGGTGGTTTTGTGAAGAATCTTTTGGATATATGCCCAGGAGTGGTATGGCTAGGTCTTGAGGTAGAACTATTCCTAGTTTTCTGAGGTATCACTAGATTGTTTCCATAGTGGTTGTACAAGTTTGCACTCCCACCAACAATGGAGAAGTGTTCTCCTTTCTCTACAACCTCACCAGCATGTGCTGTCATTTGAGTGTTTGATCTTAGCTCTTCTGACAGGTGTGAGATGGAATCTCAGTGTCGTTTTGAGTTACATTTCTCAGATCATTAAGGATGTTGAACATTTCTTCAAGTGTCTCTTGGCTATTAGAGATTCCTCTTTTGTGAATTCTCGGTTTAACTCTGTACCCCATTTTTTGATTGGATTATTTGGTTTCTTGGTGTTTAATTTCTTGAGTTCTTTATATATTTTGGATATTAGCCCTCTGTTGGATGTGGAGTTGGTGAAGATCTTTTCCCAATCTGTAGGCTGCAGTTTTGTTCTAATGATAGTGTCCTTGCTTTATAGAAGCTTTTCAGTTTCATAAGGTCCCATTTATTGATTGCTGGTCTTAGGTCCTGAGCTGTTGGTGTTCTGTTCAGGAAGTTGTCACCTGTGCCAATGAGTTCGAGTGTTTTCCCCACTTTCTCTTCTATTAGATTTAGTGTGTCCTGTTTTATGTTTAGGTCTTTAATCCACTTGGACTTAAGTTTTGTCCAAGGTGATAAATATGGGTCTATTTGCTTTCTTCTACATGTTAACATCCAGTTAGACCACACCATTTGTTGAAGATGTTTTCTTTGTTCCATTGTACAGCTTTGGCTTCTTTGTCAAAAATTAAGTGTGTGAGTTTATTTCTGGGTCTTCTTCAATTCATTGATCAACCTGTCTGTTTCTGTGCCAGTACCATGCTGTTTTTATTACTACTGCTCTGTAGTACAGCTTGAAATCAAGGATGATGGTATCTCCAGATGTTCTTTTAATACCAGCTGTGATCAGCATTGCTTCTGTTACTTGTGGACTCTTTGGCCCATCTATATTGATCTGTGTCTGCGAGACCTGGGATCTGAGGACCTAGAAGAATTGGGCAGACTACAGTCTAATGCTGTAGACAACCTTATTTCAGTTTCAGTGTACTTTTATACATGAAGGAAACAAAGAAAGCAATGACCCAAGGAAGGTTGTTTGAGTTCAGAAAAACATGATCAGAAAAACATGTAAATAAACATCAATAAGCACATACTAAATGCTAACAGAGCAACCCTTTCCTGGAATGTTCTCAGGACAGAACAATTTACACACAATGCCTGGCATGTACTATAGATTATATCTGGGAAAGCAAGAAAGCAAGGGAGAAGGTCATATCCAGGTTCAGGGCACACCAAAGAAAGCACTCAGCATGTCCTTTCACCAGATTGGGTTCTAGAGCTATGTTCTGACATCCAACAAGAATAAGCATGTCTTATAAATTGAATGTAAATGTTAGCACAGGAGGGACAAAAATCACATCCAAGAACAATTCAGTGAACAAAATATACCTGAGATAAAAGGCCCTCTGCCTTTTTTTTCTGGAGCCTTCTCACAATTCCCTAAGGCATTGTTCATGAGTCATTTTTTTTTCTTTTTTAACTTCATTCTGATGGTTACTGTTACCTGCTGCCTGTCCTAATAGTAGGGACAGGGTGGATCATAAGCCCAAGTGAAGACTATCCACAAAAACTCATATAAAATAAACCATGCAAACAAAAAATGTAGGATAAATATTGAAGGAAAAAAAAAAAAGCCCAGAAAAGAAATACCATCCAAACAGTTGTGCTAAAGCTTACAAAGAAACTCAAAAAGTGTGAGCAAAAAAAGCCAAAGAGGATAGAGCTTTGACTTTAAGTCTGAAGACTGAATGAGCTGTGCTTGGGGTCTGAAGTCCCTCTCCCTGTGGGACTGTGATTTTTGTCTCTCACATTCTTCTTCACGTATGCCAGTTTGTCAGTTTACTATGGGAAACTGGGTCTCAGACTGGCGTGAAGTCAGGAGTCCAAATAAAACACAGTTAGTGGCGATAGATTTAAAAACCAGGAAAAGAATGTACCATGTATGAATGAACTTAGTAATTAAGAAGAATTCATTTCACTTAAGAGTGCCTAAAATAGCTTTAAATAATTTTCAGCTACTTTGGTGAGATGATCCAACTGTGCTGAGGGAGTATGAATAGGATATTTTTCCCATGGCATGCTAATTTCAAATCCAAATTAATGAAAAATTTCAGTTAGTAACATATTACCATTGCTTCAAAGTGGAAAAGATAAATCCTATAACCTATATAACAAATTGGAAAATCTAGGAAGTATTTAGCTTTATGTAACAGAAAAGCTGACTCACAATGATTTTAATAAAAATGATTTTCATGTCTACATTAAATGTAACTAGATGTCATAGACTTTTGGATGTATGTGGGCAAAGGTTTTAGTTTAGGATTTCAGTGGAAGTAGGATGGGCATTTATATTTCAGTGTAGCATGCAAATCTTCCCCACGGTTGCTATCTGCCTTCACTGGCTCAGAATTTAGGTCCCCTTCAAAGATAAGAAATTAGACGTAGAAACCAGCTATCATTTTTAGCTTCACTTGTCAGTTTGACACACCTGGGAAAAGGGACCTTCAGCTAAGGAATTGTCTAGCTCAGTTTGTTAATCCACTGTGGGTGGTACCATCCCTAGGCAGGTGTACCTGGGCTGTATAAGAAAGTTTGTTGAAAGTGAGCTGGGAGAAAACCTCTAAGCAGCGTTCTCCATGGTCTCTGCTTTAGTGCCTGCCTCCAGGTACCTGCCCTGAAATTCCTCAGTGATGAAATGTTATCTGAGTTATAAGATGGAATAAATCCCTTTATCCCCCAGGTATTTCTTGTCATAGTATTTATCATTGCAACAGAGAAACCAAACTAGGATATCAGCCACACTGCTGACTTTCTCTGTGGAAGCAAAACCTTTTCCAAATTTTCTGAGGAATCCAGAAGACTTTACTCACCGAAGCTGTGTTATATGGCCACTCTTTGCTATGAATCTGCTGGAAAAAAAATAAGCATTCACATGTACAAATTCTACCAAGTGAGGGACGGGAGGAATTGTAGCAGGTATTAGCTGAATCAATTGGCTTCCAATGAGGTGCTGTAGATGGATTTAAACAACCTAACTCATGAATTTGAGAAAGAGCAAGGGAGGCGGTACATGGGAACAGCTGGAGGAAGAACAAGAGAAAGAAGAAAATGATGCTAATCTATTTTTACTCCAAAAAATTTTAAAATTGCATTAAAAAAGGAGTTAATCTACATGACTAATGTATTTGTTCTAAAAATATAATGGCAATTTCCCAACATTTTTAAAAGTAGAAAAAAAAAATCCTTTTATGAGAAAATCACCTATTTTAAATAAATATTAACTTATAGCCAATATTATCTCTTTCTGGATATTTTAAAGCAAATCCTATACACATTAGTGCCTTATTGTAATTATATCTTTAAGCTAAGGATTATTTTAAAAGAGCATGGCCATAATGTCACTACTACCTCCAAATTAAAAATTGATTAATATAAAGTATTTGGTTTTTATTAATATATTTCTAAAAATTAATTTTAAAGCCTGTTAGAATCAAGATGTAATATCATTTTCATGTTTAATTAGTTTTTATTTTGTTCGTAGCTTTAAAAAAATTAAATCAGACTATTTAATAGTAAGTATCTTGAGCTACATTTAAATTCAGTATTGTGGCAGCCTATGGGCATTCAACACAGGAACACACACTGTTGAGTCTACTGGATTGTGGGCATCATTTCGTAAAGTTCAACTTGAGAAAGCTGAGGTACTGGCAAGTAATTTACTGCATTGGAATGCTCTGCACATTAAAAAAAACATTAGATTATCAGCTACACATAAACTTCTAGGCTTGGGGAGAACTTGGAGTACATACTGAGGTGATCTCACATAGTTGTAAGAACTCCAAACAGCATGTGTGTGACATGTCACAATTCATTACTGATGAAATATCTTGTTGAGACCAAGTTTAGTCTTGCAAGTTGGTTTATTTAAGTTCAGTTATTAAGGAAGATATTTTAAAATATAACTCGAAGTCCTGAAGCCTTGGATGAGCAAGTACCCCACCACTGAACTACACCCAGAGACTGAG
Organism: Lophiomys imhausi; assembly: GCA_907164525.1. Taxonomy (NCBI): domain Eukaryota; kingdom Metazoa; phylum Chordata; class Mammalia; order Rodentia; family Muridae; genus Lophiomys; species Lophiomys imhausi. Next base: position 3,002,330 of record CAJQZJ010010806.1, read on the forward strand.
GACAAATATTTTTGTCTTTTCCTTTCTTTTGTGTGGGTACATATACACAAGTACGTGCATGCATGTGTTGAGGCTGGAGGTTGGCAGCAGGAGTCTTGCTCAGTTACCCCCTACCACATTTTTTTTTTTTTTTGTGAGACAGACTCTCTCAACCTGAATTTGCCTCTTCTACCTTAGAGCAGTGGTTCTCAACCTTCCTAATGCTACAGCCCCTCAATTCAGTTCCTCATGCTGTGGTAACACCCAACAATAAAATTATTTTCATTGCTACTTCGTAATTGTAATTTTGCTACTGTTATGAATCATAAGGTAAATATCTGATATGCAGATGGTCTTAGGTGACCCCTGTGAAAGGGTCGTTTGACCCCCAAAGGGTTCGCAATCCACAGGTTGAAAATCACTGGTTTAGACCATCAAGCTGGCATGCCCCCAGGGATTTTCTGGCCTCTGCATCCCTAGCACTGAGATCACAGCTGCTGTGGTCAGATTTTTTTTTAATATGGGTTCTGGGAATATAAATTTACAGACTAACCCCTCTCCTCAAAATCTTCATAAAATCAGCTGTCTTGGCATACAATAGATTTCACATGAAATCTATTATATTATATATTATTATTATAATATGATACATTTGATGCATATATACCAATAAGACCATCCCCATAGTAAAAGTCATGAATATGTTACTCCTTGATGTTTCTGTTCTCCTCTGTGTAATTTCTTTCACTCCTTCCTATGACTGGCATGTTTTCTGTTTGAAAGGATTAATTGCATTATTTGGAATTTTATATAAAGGTCACCAATATCATTTACTCTTTTATTGTCTTGCTTATTTCAGTTAACACAATTACTTCAAGATCTATTCATTTTGTTGGGTTTATTGCTACTTTGCTGCTTTTTAATATTGAGTATTTATTTTATTAAGAGCTTATATCAATTTCTGCGTATGCACTCACTTGCTCTTGAATATTCATTTCTAGTTCTTGGGTAGTATAATGAAACCACTGTGAACATTTACATACAAATATTTGTGTGGATACATGCACATTATTTTTTAAAGAGACATGTATATCCCTCTGATATATTTTTATTTATATTTTAAGAATTTAAGGATTCTCTTTTAAACAATATTATTTTTCATCAGGTGTGTTGATATCAACATTTTCATCATTTCTTTTCTCAAAAAATGATGATAAAACAAACAAAAACTCTCTTCTTCCCCTAATTGCAAACACACTTTTCTTTTGAAAGATACTTTTTGCTGGGTATAGAACTCTAGGTTGTTTTTCTTTCAATACTTTAATATTGGTCCACCAGCACATTGTCATATTGCTTCTGATGAGAAATGTACTGTCATCATCTTTATTTCTCTGCATACAATGTGTTTAAAATAATATTTTATGGGCCTCTTCATCACTGATTTTTGTTGCGGGAAGGTCTAATATCATTGCTTCTGATAGATTGAATTCAATGCTGAGATCTGGTTACCTGCCCTTCTGAGGCATTCTCTTGATTGGTTAATAAAAGTTGCTTATGGCCAATTAGCTGGGCAGAAAGAGTATAGGAAGGCGGGACTTCCTGAGATGAGAACAGGAACCCCGAACACACAGAAAATCTCTTTTTTTCTGCCAAGAGTCACAGAAGGAGATAGACATCTTGAGAACTCTGGAAGGTAATCGTAGGCACATGGTAGTTTGGGATTAGGTGATCCAGGTTAACTTAGAGTAGCTAATTGAGAGTCTGCCCAGCTAAAGGATAAGCGTTAAAACATTAAAAGGTCTTGGTGTATTTAACTATTGGGGAAAAGACTGTGGTGGCTTCTAGGCCCTCAGTCCAAGCAGGCCCGGCCATCGGACTTCCAGACTACTGGACTCCCCTAGAACCCAGGCGAAGCTCCTGTCAAGGTGCTGGTAATTCTACTGGCTTAATATAACAACTTATATTAATTAACAGAGTTTAGATTACAGGTGGTGTAGGCTACCCTTGGTCTGGGTCTCTTTCCCCAGGATAAATCAAGCAACCGGTTAAGGCACGAGGGCCAGGGTGCCTGCTCCTCTGCCAAGCCACCGGTTGGCTACTCCACCAGCCTAATCTTACAGTTTATACTTACTAATAACTACAATAATTAATTAAATTGCAGTTTCAGATTTTTTTGGAGGGGGCGTGGTTTTGAGAGTGGGTTTCTCTATGTAGCCTTGGCTACTCTACAATTAATTCTGTAGGGCCTGGCTGGCCTCAAACTCAGAGATCTACTTGCCTCTGCCTCTCAAGTGCTGGGATTAAAGGAGTGCAGTGTGTACCACTGCCCAGCTCATCATTAATTTTAAGAACTTAGAGTATGAGAGAACTTATTACATAAGTTTTATTATGTTTCTCATGTAGGTTCATTGAGGTAGATGAAACATAGAAACATGATTTATGTTTCTAACTGTGGATTTATAGTTTTCACAAAACAAGAACATTTCTTATACATTGGAGTTTTTAAATTGGGACATCTGATTTGGGCCTTTACACAAAACTTCTGTGTTTCTGAGATTTTTTGATTCAAAATCCATAGTTATAATAACCATTATAATGTATATGGCTGCCACCTCCAATATTTGTGAGCAATATGTCTTTGTAGATTGGGTTTTCTCTTCATTTTGCTTATAAAGTCATTAATATGCAATATTTTTTCTTTATATGCATGATAATTTTTGGTTTGATGACAATTGTCATATAATTTAGATATGTTCTTGAATATTGTTCCAGGACTTAGGTGGGTTACAAGCAAATAGGCACTTTTGTTTCTTATTTCCTAATATGTTATGTGAGACCGGAGCAACTGGCTGTATTTATTTGGATCTATTTCTGGACTGTAAACTTTGGATTTATTGGTCGCTGTATCTACATCTTTGCCAATATTACATTGTTTCGATGTCTATGGATTTGTAACACATCATAAAATTGGTTCATACCAGTCTTCCAAGTTCATTAATCTTTTAAAAGTTGTAAAAAAAAGTTATGATCCATTGTCTTTCTATATACATTTTTTAAATCAACTTATCTACATCTACAAGATACTTATTGGGGTTTTTACTGTTTTAACTTTTCAAGATATTATTGTTATTTTGACTTTATTTGGCATGCTCGGCTGGTTTTCATAGAATTGCACTGTCATTGCTATGACTCATGACATGAATATTTAACCTTTGTTGGTATCCCAAATAGCCTGACATTCTCACTTTTTCTTTGCTGTTTTGATATGATCATTTATATAGAATCATCTCCAGGTATAATGATCTATTTCTCCATTCCATTTTGAACACTAATGAGTGAACCTTAAACTATTAGTTAGACAATAAGTTAAAAATTTATTTGTTTTTTTCTTTATATCTTATGTTTCTCCTGTAGAGATTGTATTTAACTGCATTCATGATTTTTAATTAGGATGTCAGAGTGAGTTCATGAACAGTCAGAATCTTAAGATTTCTGGAGATTCCTATCTTCCCATATCCTTATTTCCTGTAAGAAAGAAAAATCTCTGGGACCTCGGTCATACCAACCACTCTTACATCTCTATGGCCTGATGCCTTTACTAGGAGATCATACTTTAGAATTATGGAGCAATAAAACTATCAGATGGGCATTCCTAGAGGTTCCTTTGGAAATCATGGTCTTTGGATGCAGGCTGGACAGTGAACAATAAAGACACACACACACACACACACACACAGAGAGAGAGAGAGAGAGAGAGAGAGAGAGAGAGAGAGAGAGAGAGGGTCATGAAGATAACAAGGAGATAGGTTAAGTTATCTTATGAAATATATAATTTTATCACTTTAATTGATGTGTATGTATTGGTACATGTCTATGAGTACAGATGCATGTTGGGTTCATAGACTTTAGAAACTCTGGAGATAGAGACTTTTGACATGGGTGCTAGGTCCTCTGGAAGAGTAGTACACATTCTTAACTACTGAACTATCTCTCCTGCCTAGTTTATTATCTTCACTGAACTTTCCAAGCAGTTTTGGGATAATTGGTGTGGGTTAGGGACAATCTTAGCACAAATGAAACGATTAGCAAACTAACACGCACCTTATTTATGCTCCAGAATATTACAATGTGGGAAGCTATTGGCTATGTGTGCTGGAGATAGCTGAATGTGACTGACTCACTTGGTTTTAGAGATCTTAACTGGATCTCCAGGAGTGGAAAAGATGAAGTGTTTGAGCGAGCATTTAAGGCTGTGTCAGCACCTCCGACAGACAAAGGGTTAATATCCTTAATCTGTAAGGAACACCTACCAATCAATAAGAAAAAGATAAGCCCAGCAATTGAAAAATAGGCAAAGGACATGAATAAATGACAAAAGGAGAAATACAAGTGGATAATAAATGTATGAGAAATGTTGAACCTCATCAGTATTCTGTGATAAGCAAATAAAAACAAGATACAATTTCCTGCCTTCTCAATTGGGAAATAATTTTAAAGTGGTTTAGATGGAAATATCCAGTATTGTTGAGAGTGAAGAAGACATGCAGCCCTATGTGGAAGGCCAAGTGGATTCTATATTTTTGAAGATACCTTTAGAAATAAATGCCAAAACTTTAAAATAGTTTTAGGATTTTGAGAAAGTACCTATCCCTCTGGGAATGGATCCTTAGGAAATAATTATCAGTGCACACAGGACCTATATTTAAGGATATTTCTTGCAGTGTAATTTATGGTACGGCAAGAACGCGGAGCCCTCTCAGTGTTCTGTGGGGCAGAAATAGAATGAAGTAGGCAGTGGGTGAAATGCTAGGTATGATGTCAGAGGATATGTAATACCATTGCAAAATGCTAAGTGTCCATTGTAAAGTTAGAAACCTGTGTTAGAAATGTCAGGAAGTAGTGTGCATCTTATCAGTTTAATTTTGCGGAAAATAGGTAGCAGCATATTGCAAGGAAATAAACCAATATGCTAACTCTGTGTAAATCTCAATAGCACAATTTTGAGTGATTTGCTTCCATGTGTATATTAATGTCTTTTTTTTTTACCCTTTTAATGAACAAGCATTACCTTGGCAATAAGAAAGGAGGAAATGTACTTAAAGATATGTATAATGGGGTGATAAAATAAAGGTTAATATTTAATTTTCAACCAGTTTTTTTTCTTTTTTTATGTTTATTTATTACTTCAGGTTACATCTCCATCACAGTGCCCTCTTTCCACCCCTCCCAGTCCCGCCCTCCCACCCTCTACCCCCTATCCCGTCTACCCATCCCACTCCTCTGGAGTGGAGGGTCCCTACATCAGTCCCCTGCCCAAGTTCATCAGTCATATAAGGGCCAAGAGCCTCCTCATACACTGGGGGCCTACAAGGCAGCACCACTAGGGCAAAGTGTCTCATTGACAGGTAACAAAGTCTATGTTCCTGTTCCCTTTGGTGCATTGGTTGTAGTATAGTTATCCTATACTATATGGCTAAAATCCGACTATAAGTGAATAGATGCCATGTGCATCCTTCTGAGTCTGGGTTAGCTCACTCAGGATGAGCTTCTCTAGTTCCATCCATTTGGCTGCAAATTGCAGAATTTCGTTGTTTCTGATAGCTGAGTAATATTCCATTGTGTAGATGTACCACAGTTTTTTAATCCATTCTTCAGTTGAGGAACATCTGGCTTGTTTCCAGTTTCTAGCTATTATAAATAAGGCTGCTATGAACATAGATGAGGAAACTTCCTTGTGGTTTGGTGAGAAATCATTTGGATGTATACCCAGAAGTGGTATGGCTGGGTTTTGAGGTAGAGCTATTTCAAGTTTTCTAAGATTTCACCAGACTGATTTCCATAGTGTCAACCAGCTTTTTCAACTTGTTGTGTTGTGTATACATGGTGAGTTGACTTTTGCCTTTAGGGGATTAGATGGCACTGGTTAGAACAAGAGAAAAAAGCACTCACTATAATTTGTCTGTTCTATGAATTCTTACTCAACTTCAAGTCCACATATAATCCCATCTTTGGGAAAGTACTGTCCAAGATATTTTATCCCCCAGCTGTTTTATGCCCTTAGTATCAGCCAGTCTGTGATATGTACCTCTGAGCAGTTCGTGCTGGAGATCATAAATTCAGTGGTCAGCTTCTGTTCATAAATAAAGCAGGAGTCCATAATGATTGGGTGCAGAGTGAATGGAATGGATTGTTGAACCCAGGAGATGCTTTCTTTCCTTCCTCTTTTTCTCCTTCTCCTTTCTTTGATGGAGTCTTGTTAAGTAGCCCAGTAGCCCGGGCTAGCCCTGACCTCTTGCTTCTTCTGCCCCAGTCTTCTCAATGCTGAGATTGCAGTGTGTCACTGTGCCTGACTTGGAGAAATGAGTTAGGATTGTTTATTTTGAGCTAGGGTCTCATTCTGTATTCTAGGCTGGCCTACACCAACACTCTTTATACAGCCTAGGAAGACCCAAGCTCAGGGAAATACTATTACCTCAGTCTCTGGATGCTGAGGTTACAGGTGTGTTCATGACCACCACTGTAGAAAGAGTTTTGCTTAGATAGTGTTATCTCAGCAAACAATGTAGTAACCTTATGGAAAAATTGGCATGAGAGAAAATCAACAGCTGATTCAGTGCAAATAAAGAGACTCTAGAGCTTGGGGCTGTCTGGATTGGGAGTTAGTTACAGGGCTTTATTACTTCCTTGCTGTGAGTTATTGGACATGCCACTCAACTGCTTTGTAAGAGCAGTCTGGGGGTGCAGATGCTATCTATTTTTTATTATGAAGATTGAGAGACAGGCTGAGTACAGAAGACTTCCTATAGTTCCTAGTACATAATTCCTACCCAAATAATAGTAGTGAATGATGATGATCATAAATTATGTCACAACTAAAAAAAAATTGTGTGAAGGCCTCATTCAGCTGTTTTGATGGATATCCTCAGTGTAGCCCTGGCTGGCCTGAAACTTTCGATGTAGACTAGGCTGACCTGGAACCTGTCCCATCTTCTAAGTTCTGAGAGTGCAGAGGTGTGCCGCCATTTCTGGCCAGCTTTTCTTTTTGAGCTCACTGCATTGATTTGAGCATACTGTATCCAATCCCAGAGAGATCAGCGTCAAAGGACACCCTTACATTAACAATTTTTCTACTTCTGTCCTTCTGCAAACTCAGGCTGCTATGATTCTTGAACCTCAAGTTCTGATTTAGGTGACTGATTTGATCACACCTGCTTTGTGATGGTTTTGTCTTCAGATGGCTCCTGGGAGTAGGTATGTGTGAATCCCACACTCTGCCCTAGCTCTCAACTCCTTGTTCTAGCAGGACACTGGCGAGTGGTACCTTAGGCCTTGCATGGCTTTGTGTTTGGTGGCACATTTGGGGAAGTGGTAAAGCCTGAAACACTGGTTAGGAAGGAACCACTGGATTCTTTCTCACAGCAGGTGCACCTGATGCTTGTCAGGGGGTATGTTGGTTTAGAGATTTCAGCCTGGATTTTGGGCTCAGAGAAGACAGAATTCTGAGTCCTGCAGGGCCCACTGCAGTCTTTCTTTGAAGCATTTCTTTTCTTTGTTTGAATTTCAAGGTTAAACGAGTCAGGATTCAAGGATGACTATGAAAGAGCAACTGGTAAATGTGTTCACAGTGAAAGAAAAAGAAAGCCAAATGAATGTTAAAACCTTTTTTTGAAGCAGAACAGAAACAGAGCTTTTGAGCCTTTATCAAAGGACAACAAAAACATTCTCATGATCTACATGCACTGTGTGTTCCCACAACCCGCTCTTTGCATACATGTGCCAGCACTCACACAGACATACGAGCCCAGATTCACACATACTTCCTTTTCTCTAAAAGACATGCTCCTTGTAGATTTCTTTCTTTTTATTCCTGTCTTTTCTTTCTTCTTCTTTTTCTCCCCCCCCCCTTTTTAATATTTCAAAGCTGGCAGTTTAGGAAATGGCTGGAACTGCCACGTCTCTGTTCTTGCTAAAGAAATCAATGCTAATCCTATTACTGGCAGTTATCATCTATCCCAGAACTCATAGCTGAAAGACACACACACACACACACACACACACACACACACACACACACACACA
>CAJQZJ010010806.1:3010397-3020810 GCA_907164525.1 Lophiomys imhausi
ACACACACACACACACACACACACACACACACACACACACACACACACATGCACACACACACACGCACACACACAGATGTCAGAGTAAGAAAAAAGGAGTAGGGATGTGCAGGCACCTTTCATTCACTTTCAGAGAGCAATTCTGTCTGTCTGTCTGTCTCTCTCCTGATCATTCTTCTTTCTTTTCATATTAATAGAGATGAAGCTACAGGACACCTGTACTCAGTCAGGGTGCCTGGTCTGATTTAGAAGTCTGAAGATGGGCTCTAATTTAGATTTGTCTGTCTTCGGCATGAACTGACAAAGGCCCGATAATGCACGTTTATCGCAGCTTCCAGCTTTGTCCCTGATGATGATGACACACAGGCTCTTGGTCGCTGTGGACACTGTGGTAGGTGCTCTCTACACGCTATCACACACTATTCAGCGATCCTCTGAGGTGGGCAGGGCAAGCAGTCTCATTTTAGGGATTTGGAGACTAAACTATAGGATTTCTTGTTTGGATTATTTTTTTCTTTGTTTGAGATTTTATTTGATGGGTTTGAAAGTTTGTTTGTATGTTTTTCTGTGTGGCACATATAGGCAGTGCTGGAGAGGCCAGAAGAGGGCTCAGATCCCTTGGGACTGGAGTTAAAGACAGTTTTAAGGGGCCATGGAGGTGCTGGAAATCTAACCAGGGTCTTCTGGAGGAGTAGTCAGTGCTCTTAAATGCCATCATTCCAGCCCCGAGGTTTCTAGTTAATGGTGAGACTCATAAGTAAAAAGGAATGGAGTCTGGCTTTGAATCCAGCCCCTTTGAGTGCACTATGGTTTGCAAATTCTCCTTTCTCTTCTTTCCCACAATCCTCTCCACTTACAGCCTTTGGAGCAGCATGCTGAGATGACATTGTTTCTGAGATTTCCGGAAGTTTCTCAGAGAGGTTTTCAGTTTCAGTTTTACTCTCATCTGCCATATCCCTCCCTGCCTCTTAGATTTAGCTGCACCATCAGATGAACACAGCACATTTGGGAATTGTCACTAAACAACACAAATTCTCATGGGTTAACATAGGCTGGAGCCCTTAGCTTAACATCCTAAATGTAGATTGCACTTGGAACATTTTAGAACAACGAGATCTATAGGTTTCCCATGTGATTTGCATGTGGAAGGAGCACTGTCCTCTCTATTCTTTATCTTGATGAAGAAAACATCCTGAATATTAATTAGTTAATATTGCCCTTTCCTTTGTGCCCTGCACCAGCCCAAGGTTTGGCACACAGTGGACCATAGAAGAATTAACAAATGAACAAATGAACCACTGACCTTGTTAGTCCAGATTCTCCTGGAGGAAGTACAATCCATGCATGGTACTCCCACTTAGAACCTATGTTGTCATTACTCTGAGAGTGAACAAGGAGAAACACTCTATACTGTGCCTACGAGAACTTACAGGTTCTTTGTTACCTTGTTTGCATCTGGAGTCCCCAAGATACTCATTGCTCCAACATTTCATTAATCCCTCCATTGATGTGTATTGAGTTGCCACATGCATATATGACCAGAGCAAAGTCAGGGACATCTTACAATCTGGAGAAGGGAGCCTTTACTTTTCTTGGGGAGACGATGTACCTGCAGCTTGTTTTCTGAATTGTTAAATGTCTAGGGCCAACAGGCATTTGTTCTGGGCTGAATTCCTATTCTCAAGGGACTGTTTTCCTGCAAGATGAGAATGAAATAATTATAACAAAAGTTGCCAGGAATGACATGAACACTCTACATAAATGACCCAGTTCAGTCTCCATCTATCCTATTGTCATTTTTCATGTCTATAGCCAGATGTACTGTGTGGCAGAACCCGAACCCCAACGTTTAGTTTTACTGAGGCACATGTCCCCAAGCATAGCTCAATTCCAATACCAACCTTTAAAAATACATTTCATATTATTCCTGGCTTCTCATGGAAAAGGGATAAAAGTATTAATGTATAACCAGAGGCTATCGGTTCAGGCAATCTCCTATCTGCCTTTAGCTTCTGAGAATAGAAGGTTTTCCTCTTTGCTGTGTGGGACCCAAGTTAAAAAAAAATAAAGCAAAAGATTCCTTTAAAGAATTCAGAAACTGGATGAAGAGCTTAACAAGGGGTTTAAAGAGATGGTAGTTTGAGAGAAACATGGATCATAGATAGATGTGGACACATAGTATCAGGCAGTGTGTTGAAGTTGCTGCAGTAGGTGAGAAAGACGGTGATCTAAAGAGTGGGCTTAGGTTAGGGCTGCAGACCTAGAGAGAAACTTAAAATTTTCTCAATTAAATTACATGTCTTTCTTGGTTTTTTTTTTTGAGACACCTCATAACATTTAAAAATAGCATATTACTGTAAAGAGTGAACCATATGGAATCAGCATTCTTAATTATTTATTATGAGTTTACTGTCCCTAATTTAGTCTAAAATCTAGCAGGTGTGTACTATTTATGAGGCTTGGACTCTGTTGGTATTATCAAAGTACTTCAGTCTTTTAGTGTTCTGTAATGGCTTTGAGGCGATACTTTAATGACTGATGAAATTTATTTTGTATTATAAACGTAAGACTGGAAGACCAAAGATTGCTGCAAAGGACCTTTTATGTCGGCATCTTCTGTCCAACTGTTCTGATTTCAGACAGCTCTCCCTTTAAAGTGGCGGGGCAGGGTGAACTTTGCACTAGAATCCAGGGGCAAGAGAACATGGGCCATAGCACATGAGGCCTGTTGTTATCGCGTCTCCTCACACAATCTAGAATTCTTACTTTACTCAGTTCTCTTAATTTAAAAAAAAAACAAATAAGAAGGAATTTATCGTGCCGGTGTCAAAGGCATATGACTGCCTCCATGGGGAAGATCTAATTCTCAGGACAGAGAGGTAGGAAATGCTGTTAAGTGTGACAAGCCCAAGAGCCATGCTGATGAGTGTGATGCATTTGATTTAATCCTGGATGTTGGGGAGTTAGGCAGCTCAGCTTCAGCGCAGGGCCCAAGCTCTGCCAACAGCTTATGAATTGCTAATAGAGTCAGCAACATTAGATGATCTCATCTCAGGCAAGAGTACAGGGGGGATCCCAGCTGTTCTGTCTTCATCGGCCCAGCAGGTACCCATGGTGGCTTGCGTGCTTTCAACATTGCTGGTCACCTAGTACCAGCATAACCACCACAAAACTGAAACAGCAGTATTTCTCGAAGGCCTGGTACTAATTAGTTCCTCTCCTTTCCTTTCTGTCATTATGAAAAACCAATTTCCAGCTGGTTATGTAGTCTTTGCTGCCTTGCCTTCCTACCCCAAGTCTACGTTTTATACCAATATCATAGTGAAAGAGACAGAAAATAACAGCCGATCCTGTGTGTTAACCTTTGACATCTACAGCTCCCTAGGCCCACATGGTAAAAGCTAGAGTTTCTTTGAATGGAGTGAATGGACTTCTGTGCTCTGACCCCTGTTTCTTTGTCAACCAACAACCAACTGTTGGCTGAACTTTCTTGTAAATGATGATTAGGTGTCTTTATAAATTCTGTCATAGAAGAGGAACATCCTGGTTTTAGATAGAGACTTCTGAATGCCACAACTTGGAGGGGGAAAGGGCAGAAACTAAAAGGTAAGAAAATATGGGGAAATCTATCTGTCCCTTTTCTAAAGGCAGACTTATATTGATAAACACTATGGGCAGCATTGTATCTATCAACAGCTTCCTTTTGTAGAGGAAGTTTCTTACATATGAAAGCAAGCTTTTCCTAGCCTTTGCTCAATGCTGTCCTAAGTCTTGCAATATAGTGAAAGGTGGGGTACCATTATAATTGGTTGGATAGTGTTTGTTTATTGTGATCTTCACATTGATGCTTTGAAGAACTCAGGAACCACGGGCCTACTTGACATCCACCGCCATTTTGCCAAACATGTGAGAAAAGCCATAGTAGACTGCCCAGTTAGAGCAGATTGCCTGATGACGGCAGCCATCTGAGGTCTTCAGGTGAGACCAGGATAAGTGCCCGGTTGAGTCAAAACTGTGACCATAGAAGTATGAGCAAACCAGTAATTGGATTAGGTTTTTTTTTTTTGTCTTTGTGAAGTAATACCCAGAGCAATTTAAAGGAAGAAGTGCTTACATTTGGCTCACAGTTTCAGAGGCCTCAATCTATGGTTATGTGTTCTCAGTGTTCTTAGGCAAGATATCACAGTAGCAGGAGCCAGTGGAAAAGTTGCAAAAAGACAGAAAGTGGCCAGATACAATATTCTTACAAAGACCTGCCCCTATTTCTTTCAGCTGTGGTCTACATCCAAAAGTTTCCAGAACCTCTCAAAATAGTATAACCCATGACCTTATGGGGTACACGTCAGATTTAAATCAAATATAATTGTGGGCTATTACAATAGGAAAGTGGCCACCAATAAGACTTGTAGACTATTGTTTCTTGGGTACCCTCTCAGAAGAAAACGAATTGCTGTGTGGCCCTCAAGTTAGCTAATTATAGTCTTGAAGTGTGATGCAGCCATTTCTTGCTGCTGTGGCATGGCCGTCACCATGTAGAACAGAGCACTTGTGGTTATCTCAGTGTGCAATCACAGCAATGAAGTAAACAGAAAAAGATGGCTGATGGGTAGGTCTCTGTTAATAAGGGTGTTAACATTCCCTTATGACAGGAGGGGGAGAAGGTATAGAGTCCATCATCTGAGCTTCCAGTCTTTTCTGCCCCAAGCACACATGTTATTGAAGGCTGTAGAAAGTGGAATATTCACTGTGGCTTGAGACTGTTTGATGGCATTGCATTTTTGTGGCTTGACAATGCTGGAAGTAAGATTTTCAGATGGTATATCTGCCTGTCACTCACCAATGCTTCTGTAGGTAACACCAATAAACTCATTGCTTCAACAATGTAGGCTTGGACAGAATCAATTCTTTAATACATTGGTGTTCTTTCTATCTTGCGTGAATGGGTATTTCTTCTCTATTGTCAACCAGAAAAAGTCACACAACACATGGTTCCTCAAAATTCCACAAGATCCCCATTCACCTTCCTAAGCTTTTCTGAAAAATAGAAAAACATTCGTAATTCAGTCATGATTCTTGTATCTACTGTTCCTCACAAAGCAAAGAGCCACTCAACTATGATATTTGACAGAAGATTGTGGTTATAATTACTTTATTAAGGTAAGTAGCAAGAATAAATATAGTCTTTGGCCTAGCTTGGAATTCTGATAAGTAATTCTGTGGAGCCTGACTGAATCCATCTTCAAAAAAAGATTCCATTTTGTATTGTTTGACGCAGAGCTGACCTCCAGTTCCAGAACAACAACAAAATGTACCTGACCTTGTATACCAGGGGTGTTCCCTCATCATCACCAGATAGCTCACCCTGAGAAAGCACCCAAAAAGTCTAAACAAACTTTCTGATGGTCAAGCTGACTGCAGCTGGTTAGTCAGTAACAATGACCCATTCAGAAATGGACATGACTAGCTACCCAAATGTCATCTAATCATATGGTAAAGAACCTGTTCCTTGGTCTGAGTCTCTATCTAAACTCTGACTTTTTGGTCTGGGGGCTCTCAACTCAAACTGTTATGTCAGTGAGTGTTGAGAGTCCAAACTCTGAGCTTGAATAAATAACCCTCATGTATCTACATCAGAGCTGGCTCCTGGGTGGTCTTTGGGGTCTCAAGAACTGGGCAGAACAATTCCAATATAAAAATCCTAAACTTTAAAAATTAAATGTAGCAAGCAGCTTTTAAAATGAACACTTGAGATTGAAACAGGTAAAAGAAAACTGCAAAGGCAAAAAATTAAAGGGAAAATAGAAAGCAGGGAGGAGACGGACTCCATGTGAGAGCCAATGTTTAAGTCCCCGTGAAGCAGTGAGCAAATAACGTTTGAGAAAATAGCAAAGAGGTGGGACCTCTAGAGTCCTGCCTATCTGGTCACAGAGAAATTGTTAATATGAAGTATTAAAGGAGACAATCAGGAAATAAGTTAATTGGGTGGAGGAGGGAATCTCCCTTAAAAATTAATAACTACCAAAGCGGAGCATGGCAGAGCATCTCTGTATATATAGCCTCGTCTCTTGGGAGGTGCATGCAGGACATTCAGGACTCCAGAGTTCACTTGATTACAGAGTGAGTATGAGGCTTGTTTCTATTCCGTAAGACCCTGACTCAAAACAACAGCAACAAAACCCAACAGAACAAACCAACCAACCTATTAGCAAGCAAGTACTTATTATTTTATGCCATCAAGTCATGGGATGAGTTTAGGGTTCAATTTATGTTCCCTTCATGGTCTGGGAAACACCAAGTTAGTAAAGTATTTTTGGATTGGCACATCACTCTCCCAACACTGTAACGATATAGATTATGACTATGAAAACATGTAGATATACAAATAATATTTCTTATCCCTGAAGCTTTGAAATATACCATTTAGATTAACTGTTTATTTTCTGAAGTCAATTCGACTTGCCATCTGATCCAGAGCAATGCTCCATTCCTCCCTAGGGCTTCATTTCTTTATCTAGTAAGGGGAGTGATTTTTTAGCAGTAGCTTTCCATGGTCCTATTATTCTATGAAGTTATTAGTTCATGAATAAATGATGTAGTACTCTAAGGTCGAGGGAATAGAAAATTAAGATCTTATCTTGGTCCACTGTTTCTGATAACCCAAGCCATTAGTGCTGGCTCTTTTTTTTTTCTTTTTGCTAGCCTGAGGCTCCACCAGTCTGAACTGGTTCATGGAAAAGGCTCTTCTCTTCTGCCTGAAGTCTCTCTGTACAGATATGTGACACTCTCTGCAGATGGCTTTGGAGGCTCCCTAGGTTTTGGGTATCAGAAACACCTGAGATGATTTGGAAAGCTACATCCCTACACAACATTCTCCAAATAAACTCCATATGGATGCTGGATGAACGCAGACTCAGACAAGAAAGTTACCTTCTCTAGGTGTGGAGATCAGAGACAGGGATGGTGTTATAGGAGAAACTTTGCTCTGAATAAAGGACTGTAAAGGGCCAGAAAGTTTTAAACTGTGGATAACATTGTAGGTAGTGTCCTCCAGCTCTGAGGTTTTGTTTGTTTGTTTGTATTTTTTGGTAGAATCCCTGTATCATGTGTCTTCCTCTACAGAATAAGAGAAAGGATATAGGCCCAAGATAATCAACACATAAAGTCTATTCAATTCAGTGATTGGAGAGGAATCAAACATGTGATCTGGTCCCAATACATAAGTGCATTTCATTTACCTGGCCTGAGTCTTGGTTTAAGGTTAGGCATATGATCACACCACAGCCTTAAGTTCATTAATATGAGATAAGTTATTACATAATGAGATGTCTGAGATTGTGAAGGCAAAGAATAGTGTTCTACTTACAATGAACTGAAAGGCACACATAAAACATCTATGGTTATTTTGTAGTTGTGGGCAAGGACCTATTTTTTTCCTGTTTTTTTTCTTTTTATTGTTTTTTTTTTTTAATTTTGTGAATTTCACATCATGTACCCTGTTCCTTCTCCTCTCCCACCTTCCCTCAGATCCACCCTCCACCCTTAAAACCTCTCCCAACATAAAAAATTTCTCATTGTGGAAGGTGTAATGTGTCTCAGTGTGTTCCACAATATTCCATTTGGTCCACACATTTTTTGCTTGAGAATGTTCATTATACTGATTCCTTGGTCTGGTACGAGGCCTCTGGCTTCTGCTACTTTGTCCATACTGAAAACTCACTGAGACTCCTCTCAGATATATTGTTGTTGTCCTGTGTCATGGAGATCCTGTAGTTTTGGGTCTGTAGAACTGGTCTCTTCATGCACTCCAGCAGTTCATCCATGGGGTATATGTTAGTGTGGGCCAACTCAAAGCCCTGATTCTGGGCCTGCAACCCCTACCCCAACCAGGGGCAGCTATACTGTGCTACCTAGGTAAGGTACAGGGCCTGCTCTCCTGAGTGCTACAGCATGTGAGGGGCAGGGACAGCTCTCCTGCTCTCGTGACCCCATCAGGGCCAGATCTCCTGTCTGCCACTGGTGGTGAGGGAAAAAGGGAGGGGAAGGGAATCTCTTCTTCACAAAAACCACCAAAAAAACAGACAAAAGGCAGGGCTAGCTTTCCCACACTCACTTCCTTAGGGCGGCTCACCCCCATCCCCCACATCCAGGGCCAGCTCTACTATGCTGACCAGACTCTCTCGAGTGCTGCAGCATGTGAGGGGCAGAGACAACTCTCCTGCTCTTGTGACCCTATCAAGACCAGATCTCCTGTGTACTACTGGTGATGAAGGCAAAAGGGAGGGGAAGGGATCTTTCCCTTGCCAACATCACAGCAAAGTTGACAAAAGGCAGGGATGAATATCCCACACTCACTCCCTCAGGGCTGGTTCACCCACAACCCCCACTTCTAGGGCCAGGCAGGGTTATTCTAGTCTCTGGCTTCCCCCCTGTCCTGGGAGTCCATCTGGGGCCTGCCTGGTGCTGGACTGGATGGTCATCACAGGCTAGCTCCCTGTCCAGGCCCCATAGCACCATACTGGTGTTGGTCTCTGGCTTGGTTTTTTTCCCCAGGAATGTTAGCTGCTATTCATTCAGATGTTCATAGGTCAGAACACTGAATGTAGACAGCCTCTCTCCTCTCAGTAACCTACTGATGCCCATGTGACAGAGCAGCCACATCTACAATGCCTCTAGAGGCAGGGGGGACCTATTTTTGATCTGTGCCAGTGGAGAGCTCACCCAACAGTATCCCTTGAGCTCCCACCACACATAGGCACTTAGTTAATGAGCGAATGCACTGCTGTTTTTAAGCACACATTTTCTAGTTGGCATCAGTTTTTCTTGTGTGACCTAAGAAGTGCAAGCTTCATTCCCACCCATACCCCATTCCTGGTGCTGGGGTTTTTGAGTAGTGTGGGTAGCCCTCAGGTCCAGAGCATTCTCATGGATTGATTTTCAGCAGGGAGTTTCTGCACCTTCTGGGCCATTAGGGAAATGAAGAAGGAGCACCCCTCACAACAAAATAAATTGGTATCTCTCCAACCGGTTGGCTAATGCCCTTTTCTCACTGAGCCCAAATTCATGGTGAGGCAAGATGACTGGAGTCTAGGACCAAAAAATGACATAGTATCCAGGGAACCACAAAGAAAATACAGAAAAGAAGGAAAGCTGGAAACCGTATCGAAAATGGACTGTTGCCCACACACGTGACTTCTAATCTCCTCCATCATGTGGCTTTTGTCAATACCAGGCAAAGAGGCTCTGAGACCCTTTTGTGAAGCAACAGAGAGCACACCAATGAAAACATGCTGGAATTTCATGCTCCTGGATTTCTCCTACCACCACATCTAGGAGTGGGATTAAGGGGAACTAGGTTCTGCTGATGGTGGCTTCCAAAGTTCTGATGAACGGTGAAATGGAAATGATATTTCTGAAAAATGAAAGAAAATTTAAAGTCTGTCTCATGCTCCTCCATGCTTATATATCATTCCAGCATCCCAGGCTTTGGAATGGGACATGTTTGAGGTTTTTGCCACCTTGCATGGAAGAGATGTTCTGGGGGCAATTTTCTAACCCCAAGTCTTAGCTTCATTTATTGAAAACACAGCTCTTAGTAGCACAAGAATTCTAAGTAAAGTTAATAAAACCCCTAACACTGGGATCTGCAATATAACTATTTATCATGCTTTTATTGTGTATTTAACACATGATCCAGAAAAAGATGAATACTCTATTATGACTGGTTTGCGCATGGTTCAAATGCTTCTATGTTTTACTCTGAACTGCCTCAAATCATCAGCTGCGTCATATGGTGCTACGTATCTCCTCAGAATCAGAGAAAGTGCCTTCAAAATGTTGACAGGGAAGAGGTCAGAGATAGCAAGAGAGGAATTTCAAAGATAAGCCTGTTCCCCCCTCCCTCTGCCAGACTGTTTTCCTCAGGCACAGAATAATTTACACCTCTTGTTTAGCTAAAGTATGTGGCATCATTGAGACACTGCAAATACAGCACTGATTTTTATTACAACCTAATTGTAGAGTGACAAGGGATAAATCTTGAAGATACATATAGTGCAAAATGGCCAGGCATGCTTCACTTACCCAAGAAGCTTGCATAGAGAAGCATTCTGTTGCAGGAGGGTAACAGCTGGAGTGGCATGTAATTCATACAGTTTCATTTATGTGTGGTCTGAGGACCTTTAAGATACCTGCAAATTAATCAGTGTCCCATTCACTTGCTGTAGAGCTAAAGTGACTTGAAATAATTGCAAGGGACCAAAACAACCTCGGTTTGTATTTAAAATCCTGTTTAAATGTTCAGTGGTATATCTCTGGCTTCTTGATCAGCCCTTCCATCTTGGTCTTTGAATCTATACCTATCTCTATCTATCTATCTATCTATCTATCTATCTATCTATCTATCTATCTATCTAT
>CAJQZJ010010806.1:3020820-3054957 GCA_907164525.1 Lophiomys imhausi
TATCTATCTATCTATCTATCTATCTATCTATCTATCTATCTATCTATATCATCTATCTATCTACCTATCTGTTGATGTGTGATCTATACATTTAAAACAAGTAAGTTTGATATTCTGAAAGGATTAATGGAATCTAAAATAAAACATATAAAATAACCACAGCTTAAAATCAGGAGGCTGTGGTTCATTAAATATCACATAAAGAAACAAATCAAAATGAGACAAAAAAAATCCAGATCTTTAAATGGTTTACTTTTAAATAGCCCTAAATTTCAAACCTGAAACAGGAAATTACAATTGTCATCCAACATTTATTGAGTACTATAGTAGGTATGTTGAACTTTGAATAATTGAATTGCATATTTAAAAAATAATCTGTCTTTTATGACAGAAATCAGGCAGTTCCTGGCATAATTTGACAGCAATGTACTACCTTCTGCCTTTCCCTGTCAGCATGGCGTGAAGCAATGCAATTAACATCTCACAGTGATTGGCCTTGACTGGCGAGATGTTCTGTCTTTGGTAGAATACATATTTATTCATATGCTGAGCTCCATTATATAGGAAATATAATTTGTATTATAAGTAATTATATATTGTTAGTGCCAATGAAGATACCTTTGAGGACTGGACTTGATTTAAGGAGTGCTGCTCTGCCACTTCCTCATTCTTGGTCTTTGAAACTGCCTTAATTTCTCCCTCCCTGAAGATACTCTCCAACCCCAGCTAGTGGTGTCTGGTGCAGTGGGCCTTCCCCATCCTGTGTTTGCTCTAAGGCCAGCTGTGGCTCACTGATGACCATCCAGCCCTGGCAGTGCTCGTGTCCCTGCAATGAGATATTCTTTGTGATTGTGACCCACCCCCCCTGTACCCCAGCCCGGTAGGCACAGGCATATCACTCTGCTTTCTAATTTTTTTATGGTAACATAACTATTAAGACCTTTGTATCTAGTCCTTTCTTTGCATAGTTGGTTCCACAACCACTCCAGAAAAAGAAAACAAAAAACAAAAAACCTCTCATTTCGTATAGTAAAGCAAAATAAGATACAAAAGCAACATTTCACAGAAATATGAATATTTAAACTTTCAACATGACCCCACATATATTATTAGAATATTCTTAAATTTGCTTTTGTATTTTACTTTAATAAAATGTCTTTTCCTCTATGTCATCATTTGAAGAGATAAATTCTTAATTGTATTATAATTCAACTGTATTTTTTATCCCAATAACACATCTCTGTGCATTACTAGAATTATAAAAATATCTCTATATAGAATTGTAATAGATGTTTGCTTAAAAGGTAAATAATAGGAAATTTTTTTCATTTTTATGTAGAAATATGTTACACTGGGAATATAGCACTTGATGTGGGAGCGATTCATTGTGGTTTGTGAGAAGCATTTGTTTTAAATAGTTTTTCATCAGAAAGTGATTTTTGCCCATTTCACTATCCAGATCATTCTCAAAAATATCAGTTTGAATGGGTAATATGTGTATATATATATGTTGGGGATACACACACACACACACACACACACACACACACACACACACACACTCACCTCTCTTTTGTTATTCTCTCCTGTTCACTTAGTTTCTTGATTCACACCAGACATGGAACTATTTTTAGTTTCTTCCACAGATTTTATAAGGAAAAGATAATACACACCTTCAGCTCTCCTTAGAAAACTAAACAGTATGTCCATGAGACACTTTGCCCTAGTGGTGCTGCCTTGTAGGTTCCCAGTATATGAGGAGGCTCTTGGCCCTCATATGACTGCTGAACTGGGGTGGGAGAGTAATATGTAAGGACACTCCACTCCAGAGGAGTGGGATGGAAGGGATAGGGGATGGAGGGTAGGAGAGTGGGACTGGGAGGGGTAGAAAGAGGGTACTATGATGGAGATGTAACCTGAAATAATAAATAAATATTAAAAAAAGAAAACTAAAAGGTAAACAATAATATACTATGTCTAGCCTGGATTTCTTTTCCAGTGGAAATACACATGTAGAAATCTTTTCCAATTAGGTCATCATTTGCAGAACAGTTCCCCACTCTTTTTGAGAACTGAATAGTGTTCTTTAAAAACAAGATAAAACAACAACCACAACAAAAAAAATTGTGTTGTCCGGCATTGTGTCACATGCCTGTAATCGTAGCACTTGGGAGGCAGAAGTAGGTGGATCTCTGTGAGTTCAAGGCCTACCTGATCTAAAAAGTTAGTTCTATGACAGCCAGGGCTGTTACACAGAAAAATCCTGTCTTGAAAAACCAAAACCAAACCAAACCAAGCCAAAACAACCCATCCAAACCATTGTGTGTGTGTATGCGTACACATGTCCATGTGGGAGTGTGGGTATGTTTGCTGGTGCAGGCATGTCTGGAGGCTTGATGTTGACATCAAGATGTCTTCCAACTCATTTTGAGACAGGATCTCTCTAAAGCTCAATGGTTGGGTAGACTGGGTTCCCAGTGAACCTAAGGAGATTGATTCCTCCTATCTCTGTTCTTCGGTGGTGAAGTTACAGATTTGTGGCTTTTTTTCATGGGTATTGGGGATCTGATCTCAACTCCCCAAGCTCGTTGCAGCAAGCACTTTATCTCCACTCCCATTCAGTGTTCTATTAAACAACAACTTTTTAAATTCCTTACATAGTATATGACATTTTGCTACTGTAAAAGATGCTTCATGATAAAACCTGGTAAATGCTGTTATTATGAAGGAGTATTTCCACAGGGCAAGGGAAGACCCAGAAGACTGGCTCAAAGAATTGCTGAATGTGTGAACTCAATAGTCATTGCTAAAATACTTCCCTCAGAATTACTGCAACGTATATCTCATTGATCCATACACAAGCGACTCAGGCTTTTGCAACAGATTATAGTAGAAACTTTCCAGATTTTACTGACTTGATAATCAAAGATGGTATCTCTGTGTGCTTTCCTTATGCACATTTCTTATTATGAGTAATGCTTTGCTCATGCGCCTGAGTTATTTGCATTATTTTTCTGAGAATTTGTATTTTAAGCTCTTATGTTTTTGCCCATATCTATCCTCATGGTCTTTTTTTCACTGATTTCTAGGAGTTACTTCTGTATTAATATCTGAGTGTTTAATTTATTGTAAATATCTTATAACGTTTTTCTAATTTGGCCTTAATATTTTGGCTTTATGTTTTTTTCTGTACAGAAGTTCTTATGACATTTAAGGCTTCTAGATTTTGAATGTTACAAAATTATTCTCACTCCAAGGTAATAAACTGTATTTTCTATGACTTTCTAGTCATTGATACATTTGTAATTTATCTGGACATATAACATACAATTTAATTTTTCTTTAGGGAGCTACGTAATTTTCAAAATAACAGATATTGAGTAGTGTATCTTTTGCCAGAGAAGAGTCACACTCACCATATATTTAATTTTTATGTGTACAAGTACCCATTACTAGAGTCACCATTTTTTCCATTGTTTTGGCATTACCACACTATACACTTTTAATTATTGAGTTACTGTGTATTGTAATATTTCTTAAGGATAGCACACCTACCAACGATATTTTTGTTCAGAATTTTCCTGGCTATTTTTGCTTATTTTTTGAATAACTTGTAAAATCAACTAGCCTCATTTTTAAAAGCTGTCTTACTTGTTGAATGTCTTTAAAATTGCAATTAAAATTAATGGGAATATCTTCATGATGCCAAGAATTCTATTCCAAGAATATATTTATGTCTTTATTTGTTCAAGTCTTTTTTTTATTATTGTATGGTATTCGTAGGTTTTCTGTATATAGATCTTACACATTTCCATTTCATTTTTACTACTAAGTGTTTTTATTGTTATTATGAAGAAGATATTGCCTTTTTATTTCTTATATTTGGCTCCAGTATCCTGTGAAAGCCATTAATCTTTACTGTCTTAAAGAATTCGATTGTTGCTTGCAGTTGTTTTAAAATCAAACTCAAAGAATCAAAGATAACAATATGTGTAAATTCTCCCTCAAAATTTTGTAATTCTTTCCTATAATATTGCATTGGCTACCAATACAACAGTAGTTGCACACTTGTGCCTCTGGCATCATAGTAAACAATGCTCAAAGGGAGGCATTGCTGCCTGTTCTTGAATATAAAGGGGTTGACTTCAGTACAGTGGTTCTCAACTTCGGCTGCACAGTAGAAATATCTAGGAGTTTTAAGAAGTCCTGTTGCCTGGGCATTGCCCTGTATTGATTAGCTAGAAGACCTGCCGGCAGGACCCAGGAATCAGTTTAGTTCAAAGCTTTGGGTATGATTTTCTATGCAGCTAAGATTACATGCTTCAGCATTTTTCTTGACTGGCGCTTGTCTTTAAGATGAAAGAAGATATACTTTATTAGATTAAAAAGTTATGTTCATATTTTAATTTTATCATTTTTAATAAAATAGTTTTAAAATTCTATTGATGTGGTTATATGATTGTCTTCATAGAACACTTAAGATACTGAATTAGATTGCAAAATTACCTCTATTATTGTAATGAAGAATACTAAATGGACTTCATGATATTGAGCTAAATCTACATTTTATATTAAATGAATACACTACATTAATAAAATTAATTACATTAAATAAAATTCACTTGGTCTAATGCTTTTTAATGTCCCATTTATTGTTGGTACTGATGACTTTTTCATTGATATTCATAAATGAAGATGCTACTTGTTTAGTGTGTGGGAAGTCAAGTTTGGTAACGATGCTGCACAGAGAGTGTAAATATACCTTGGACCTTTTCCTATGTTTTGCAAAAGCCTGAGCCAGTAGCTGAGTGGATTTCTTTCTTGCAGTTTGGGTAGATCCCCTTGCAAAGCTCGTGAACCACTGCTGTCCTGTGAATGGAAGGCTGAGAGTTGGGGGTCTTTGCCACCACTTCAACATCTTTTTCTTCTTGTTCAGTGGAGACCACTTAGCTCAGATTCCTCTGCACATTTTGGGAGGAGGGGTGTCATATTTTCTTAAAAGTCAGCTATTTAATCAATGTTGGGTTTCTAATTGATTTGCAAAGATCAATATTTTAAAGATTCTTTTGCTCTCCCATTTTGGCTACTTGTTTCCATTTTATGATTTATTTTTTTAATGTTTATTTATTACTTCAGGTTATATCTCCATCACAGTATCCTCTTTCCACCCCTCCCAGTCCCGCCCTCCCACCCTCTACCCCCTATCCCTTCCATCCCACTCCTCTGGAGTGGAGTGTCCCTACATATCAGTCCCCCACCCCAGTTCAGCAGTCATATGAGGGCCAAGAGCCTCCTCATGCACTGGGGACCTACAAGGCAGCACTACTAGGGCAAAGTGTCTCATTGACAGGGAAAAAGTCTATGTTCATGTTCACTTTGCTGCATTGGTTGTAGTATAGTTATCCTGTACTATATGGCTAAAATCTAATTATAAGTGAATAGATACCATGTGCATTCATCTGAGCCTGAGTTAGCTCATTCAGGATGAGCTTCTCTAGTTCCATCCATTTGGCTGCAAATTGCATGATTTTGTTGTTTATGATGGCCGAGTAGTATTCCATTGTGTAGATGTACCACAGTTTTTTATTTCTTTATTTTGATCAAGTCATCTAGGAATTCACAAAATTTTACGAACTTTTTCTTTTAAAAATAAACTTTTGTGTTTACTAGCATTACTTTCTGCTTATAGTTTCCAACCTTATCAATTTCTCTTATCATGAATTCTTTTTATTTGGCTAATCTTGTTATTTTTTTTCCTAACAATTCGAGAAAGATTTTATGTCAGATTTTTAATTTAATGTTATTGTGTGTGTGTGTGTGTGTGTGTGTGTGTGTGTGTGTGTGTGTCTGTGTGTGAGCAGGACACATGCCAGCCACAAAGCATGTCTGGAGGTCAGAGGATAACTTCATAGTATGAATTCTCTTCTCCCACTTTTATGTGGGTGTCGTAGGTGGAGTCAGGTCCCCAGGCTTGCACCAAGTGCCTTACTCATTGAGCCATCACTGGTCCATACAATTTGAGATAGATTTTATTTCTCATACTCTGTCAAAGTGCTAAAGACTGTTGATTTTTCTGAGTCCCTTCTACCTGTGTGTCATGTATTCTAAAATAGTCACATTGTTTTCATTACTATTAGTTTACAAAAATTCTCCAACTTAAGTTTATATCTCTTTCTTTGAGCCAAGGGTTGATTAAAACTTCAAAATTATCTTAAAAAGATATCTTTTTTTTGTTTCTCAAAAAACAAAGAAACCCAACCAACTAACCAACCAAGGAACATCAACAAAAAACCAAACCAAAAGAAAACAAGACAAAAAAAAAAAAAAAACCCAAATAAGAACCCACCCACAAACCATTTTGTTCACTGCATAGTTATCAGAAGCCATTTCCCTGCACTGTTTTGGAGATTTTCTTTGTGGCTTAATATGTTTTCTGTGTTTTTGTATACTCTGTGGTTACTTGACTATCGGGGACACTTTTAAGGTATAGAATTTGATGTATGTTCATTATATCTACCTTATTAATTGTGTTGACTAGGTCTTTGTTTTTCCTGTTTATTTTTCATATGTCATAAACTAAGCTGAGTTAAAATAACTCGCTAGTTACACATTTATGGGTGTACTAGTGGATATTGGTGAACACTAGTTCCAGATAGTAAGTAAGTGTTTATCTTCATTGTGGATTGAGCCCATTGACACTGTGAAGGCTTCTTCCCCTTCTTCTGAAGCTCTGCCGTCTGAACTTCACTTCTTCTGTTACTCAGATTACACCCTGTGCCCTTGATCTCATTTGCTCCATTCTTTGGTTTTTCAACCTTCTTGAATCATTGTTCACTTGTGCATCTGGGATACCCCTGCTGCAATTAGTTTTTGTTTTGCGATTCAACTTGAAAATCTTTCTTTTGGGTAAAGTTCATTTACATGGATTTGCATGATTGATACTTTGGTAATTGTTTTTGTCATCTTATGTTCTTTATATGAAAAGTCTGAGTTATTCACTACATGTTCTATTTTCTTCTCCCTCTCTGCTTAGTTTTTCTATTATTTAGAAAAGATGTGGTTTTATTCTAATGGTTTTCTTTATAATTGTATTTTTTACTGTAATATCCTTAGTTTCATAATTCAGAACAGATGGGGTTATTTGTAGTGTGTGTTGGGTTGATGGATGAGACATCTGGAGGCAGCTGGCCAGCGGTAGTGGAGCTTCTCCTAGGATCTCAAAGCTGTATTAAAGACTAACTGTCAGTATCTCAGCACACCTGGGAGCCTACCTGTTGGTAAGCTCTACATTTAATGAAGTGGAAGCAGATTATTAGTTTGTTTTTTTTTTCTCTCCATGCTATGCTCTTTGTTGAATTTTCTTATGTTTTCCTTTCTTTGGGATCTATATATAATTCTATGAACGATTTGTCAACTTTAAATAATATCCATTGATTCCAGTTGCTACAAGATAGGCACAATTACCTTTTCTTTCCTGTTCCCTCTCACTTAGTAGGTAGGTGGGTGGGGTAACTACATATCTTCTGCTTTATTGGAGCAAGATGCCTGGTGGCTTTCTAGTCTGTATATTTGTTATAGCCTTTGTTTGGGCTTTGTTTCTTATATGTCTAGTGTGGCTTTTTTATCTTCTAATGCTATCATTTCATCCTTAAATTTTAGAAATTCTTTATTACTATGCGCTTTTTAAATTTGTGTTTGTTTGTTGAGATTTGGTCTCACTCTAACCCAGTTTGCCTAGAGCTTTTGGAAATCCTCCCGCCTCAGTCTCCCAAGTATTTAGTTTGGTTTTAGACTGTTGTTTTCTACAGTTTTCATGGCCTTGCTACTCCAAAGCACTATTAACATCCGAGCATTACCTGGAAACTTGTTAGAAATGCAAAATCCCAGGCCTGACCTAAGCTTAGCAAAGTCGCCATCTGAGTTGTACACATGGGAAGCATTGCCCTTCAGTGTTTCCCATGCAATCAACTCCTTGGAGTAGACGATAGTTTGTCTTTTTCGTCTTCCTTTGGACTTCTCCCAGCCTACCCTAGCATGCTCGTTTTGCCTCTCCATGCTCCCTCGCTTCTTTCACCTCTTTTTGTTTCAAGCTGTTCAGAAGTCATGATGAAACTTTCATCATAGCATGCATTAAAGATGACTGAAAATTCCACACTCTCAGTGAAAGCTGGGGTTTAGGGCTCTTTGCTTCAAGTTTGTGTGGCAGTGCTGGAGAATGAATAGAGCCTGGGAGAAATGAATCCAGCACCCAGGTCTAAGAAATCAACTTCTCCAAGTTCTGTTGGAAGCTTGAGCTACAAATGGTAGACTTCAAAACTCTCTTAGGAAGATGTGTTCAGTTGGTAAACAGAAGTCAAAGAACCCTAGTTAGCAAAATCATCTTGGGAACAGGAAGTAAGTGATCCTGCTTGGAGGACATCCAGCGATGAAGACAGCGCTTCTAATAACTCAGCTGCGACATCTCTCATCTTGGCAGCCCTTGCTGTCCTCCTTCCTTCCTCTGTGGCTTTCATCTCTCACTTTGGGCTTCCTTTTGTTACCTTGACAAATTTCCTCTGGAATGTTTTCAAGGTTGGTTGTATTTTGTTCTTCCTTTAAATTTTCTATGCAATATAATTCCTGGGCGTGATGATTTGTTTATTTTTAAAGACCATTCTTATTTTGATCTTTATTCCCAGTATTCCTCTTCTATACATCTCTCTTCTTCTTCCCTCTTCCCCTCCTTAATTCTTTTTTGTTTGAAAAATTTATTTTTGCCTTGAAGTGTCAATTTGGGTGAATTTCATGTTATTTCCCATCAGCATTTGCCTTGGCCTTTATTGTTGAAAGGAGCTGTTTGCTTCAGCATCCTTTATGGCTTACAGACAGCCTTTCCTTCTTTTCTGGGTGATATTATTGTTTTCTGAGACAGGATTTCTCTGTGTAATAGTCTACGCTATCCTGGAACTCACTTTGTAGACCAGGCTGACCTTGAACTCATAGAGATCTACCTGCCTTTGCCTCCTGAGTGCTGGGATTAAACGTATAAGCTACCATATCCCGCTAAGACATTCTTTTAAGCTACAGGTCTTCTGTGGTTTCACTGGGGTGTGCCTTTGATGGATAAATTTCAATTTTCTTTTTTTGAGGCTCACTGTAATACCTCAATTTGGAGAATCTTGCCTTGAATCTTCAGTGTGGTAATGGGTGCTCCCCTGTTCTGCCTGATCAGGAAATAGGAGAAGTATCAAATGCCACTGGCATCCTATTTTCCAGTTCAGTAGTGGACATGCTGATGGTTAGTCTACAATAAGGGACAAGTGAAGAGAATGTGAACAAGACCCTGGACAGAGCAGTATGGAAGATCCAGGGAAAAGCCAGGAGTCCTGTCTACTCCATGGTGGATCCAATTCCACTGGCCAAGTAAGTAGACACTGTGGGAAGTAATCTTGACTGGGCATTTTACCAGATTCTATTGATGATGAATAGCCACTGGGAAGGGACATGGCATGAGGCAGTAAAGATGAACCTTTGAGAAAGAAGCTAAAAGTTGAGTAGTGATGTTACCACTAGCTTTCCCATAAGGAATGGGTAGCCCAAAAGAATGTTATAGAGGTACTGATGAAGGTGCCTAGCTGGGCTTTGCCTTTCCAATCCTTTCCATCATCTTTTGTTTCTTTAACTAATAGAGTTGACATTACTCTGTTAAAATACAGTTTTCTTACTTTCAACCATGAGTAAACATATTTATTGCTTCCTTCCAGACTTTGCTTATTTGAAAATTGTGTTTTGTTTGCTATAGTCATCTCAGTGGTGGTCTTTTAGTCTCACTAGGCTG
Organism: Lophiomys imhausi; assembly: GCA_907164525.1. Taxonomy (NCBI): domain Eukaryota; kingdom Metazoa; phylum Chordata; class Mammalia; order Rodentia; family Muridae; genus Lophiomys; species Lophiomys imhausi. Next base: position 3,030,638 of record CAJQZJ010010806.1, read on the forward strand.
CATTTTGATCTTTAGCCCTCTGGTGTTTAACTTGATCCTTCACAGCTCAACATGAGTCTGCTCTGGTCTATCCACCATGGGTTGTCACCTGTCCTTCTGTTCAGGTAGCAGGCAGTCTTTCTGCACTGGTTGAACCATCCCTTGCAGCCATGATTGCCACCGGCCCTGCTGCTCTTCATGACCAATTCTCACATGTGCTTTTGCTCCAATGAAGGGGCTTCTGATGCCATCAGATAAGAAGAGATCAATTTCCCATGGTGATTATACTCTCTGATAATTATGCTATCATCAGCAACACAGAACCTCCTAGTTTCCAGAAGACTTCAGTTCTTAGGAGAATGTGTAAATGATGACAGGGCCATCTGGATATCAAAATAAATTTCTAGTATTAATGACATCTCTGGGAAGTACATGTGAATTTAAAAGTAAAAAAAAAAAAAAAAAAGGTCTATTCTTGAGGAAAATCCCACCAGTGGGAACTGAGTTTTATAGCTTAAGGCTAAGGGCCTTGTTATTATGTCCAGATTTGATGTGCCTCTTTCTACAGACAGAGTTCATTAGGCAGAAAAGCTGTCCTCCCTAGGGGCTTATTGAACCCCAAACTTCAGATGTATGTCACTATGAACTATGATATCATGAAAACATTACAATGTGATCAGTGGACTCAGTAGTTTGGCTTTTGACTCAGCACATGAGGCTTGGTTTTGAATCCTAACATTGCTATTGTTTTACTACGCAATGAAGGGCAAGTGGCTTACCCTTTGTGAAATCAGTTAATATCATCATGCAGAGTTTCAGTGAGGGTCAGAGGTGAAAGTCAAGGTATAGAAGCCCTTGGCAGCAGTACTATAGTATTAATTTGCACAGTGAATTTTTTTTCATCTAGCCAGACTCACACAGGAATGAGTTTGGGTTTGTATCTTCTTTGCTCTCTCTCTCTCTCTCTTTTCTCTCTCTCTCTCCTTAAAATTTCATTAAATCGAAATACATTTAAGTTTTAAATTGTTGGAGAAAGATGTGAAGTCTGCACTTCACATAAATATTGAAAATAGACATTTAACTGGAAGTTTCAAGAATTCCTTCTACTGTGCAAACAGTCACTTGTGAACACAGACTGAACCTTTCATAACTCAACTGAGCAGGTGTCTAGGTCTCTTTATTGTTGTACCCAGGGCTGACTCCATTTGAGGACAGCCCCAAGAATCAATGATTTCTTTATCACTACAGTCATTGAAGCAGAGTGGGAAGGAGTAAATTTCTAGATTAGAGATTTGAAGGTTGGGGACGATTAGCCATGGGCATCTGCCTGGGTGGAAGAACATGAAAAGATCAGCTGGTAGGTGCAACAAGTTGTGAGCTCCCTTTTCCTCATAGAATGTGCCAGCTCCGAGCCCTGTTTTCTGCAGTCTGTTACTGCTTGCTTACAAGAGAAATGCTGGAATTGAGAACATGGTCTTAGAGTCAAATAGACCTGGAACTGATCCTAGTAGATGGCCAGGGTCCTGTAAATTGTGTCTAATATTGTGTTTACTTGCTGGCTTGCAGATTTCGTTTTGGCATCGCCTTTGGCCCCCAAAGTCTCTTTTTATCCTTCTTCCTACCATGTTTCGTACTTAGTAGATACTCTCTTTACATGGTCATATCTCAAGTCATCCTTCTGGGTTGAGGCATCATTACAAGCCCAAAAATAAGTTTAAAGATGATGATGATGATGATGCTAACAAGGGGGGGGGGCATTTACTGAGTACTCACCAGGCCTCAGATACTATGTTAGTTGTTATTTGTGAATGCATTTGATACTCATAGCTTCTCTATAAAATGTTTTAGTTCTTATATCTATTTTATAGATGGGAAACTGCTTCAAGGGAGGGTGACTCCTTTGTTTGGGCTCCATAGCTGTGGTGGATAGCCATCTGTGAGCTTAGCCATGGGCATGCCTGGACACCCAGCAGCAAACTGTACAGTGTTCTTCTATGGGCTCCTGTAGACACCAACATCTAGCAATCCAGCTTAGGTGGTGCTGAATAAACATGCTCTTATCTTCAGCAAGAACAATTTAAAAAATGTACAGAATGCTGGAATAATGGGTTCTTTGAGTAAATGCCTTCAGACACATCTACTAGACAATCTTTATGATATTGCCCCCATGTTTAGAAAAAAATGTAAATTATATGTTAATTAAAAAAGATAAGGTCACCTGCCCCCATTTGACAAAGTACCAAATAAGACATTTTTGGAACTTGTTTTCAAAACAAAGGAAGTTAAGAAGGCCCTTTCATTAAAAAACAAAACAAAACAAAACTGGCAGAAACCACCAAATTTGGCCTTTCAATATAATAATAATAATAATAATAATAATAATAATAATACCCAAGAGAGCATCCTTAATAATTCATACAGTGAAAACAAAAAGAGGCAAAATTAAATGCTAAAGAAGGGAGTTTTGAAAAGAGTTAATTTAGGAACTACCTGCTAGCCCAGCATCAGAAGTTGTGGAGAATTTTTTTGATTTATTCTAAAACTGACATGGGTGAGCACAGCCTGGGTGGGGTAAGGGCCCATGTTTTGAAACATGTCTTTGCCAACCAGACAATGAAATAAAGAGAACAATAAACAAAGGAAAGCTCTTCAAAGGCTGTGTTCATTACATTCTGAGATTACTGGCCTCATCTCCCTGGTGAAATAGCCTTAGTCTCCCCTACTTTCCAAAGGCACAATCAGGAGCCATTGCCACAGCAAACTGCACGGAGAGTTTTTGAATGCTGCCAAGACTATAGGTGCCTGTTTCAGGTTGTCATAGAATATGCTATAACAAGTCATAAATAAGGAAGGCATATTTACAAATCTGGCATTAAAAATGTGTTCCTAAAATCTCTCATGTGTTCCCCAGCATGTCAGCATAGAAATAATGTTTAGTATTTGTTTATTTTACTGGACCACCCCATGAACCTGGGGAAACATGTTAGAAAAAAAAATTATAGCTACGCCAACTATTCTGGGAGATACACGAGCCCTCCATGTTTATCAGGTTGAGGGCACTGTATTTTGATGTCAATAAGCAATTTTTCCAGCCCGGTCTCCTGCCCGACCCTTTTAATCCATCAATATATTATTAGAGATAAAGTTGGTGGATGCCTGCTGCAGTTAGAAGATAAATGACATCTCTGAAGTCAGGCATTAAAGACTAGATTAAGGCCTTGTGACACCGTTTTCAGTGCTCATCTGTGCACTTCTGTTCAACCTATCACACTGAGTGACAAGAAAGAAAAATAATGAACTGGCCAGGGGAAGAAGAAGAAAAAAAAGGCAGAAAAAGAGAGAGATTTTTTTCCCTCCTAACACACAAACTACATCAGTTCACACTTGGGATTAGACTGCATTTAAAGAAAGGAAAAAAGAAAAGAAAACGGGGGATTGGGGAGGACAGGGAAGGGCTGCTCTATAAAGATGAAAATAGGCAGGCAAAGGGGACATTAGAGACATGAATTCCATTTCTGCCTGGCTGGTGTTCCTTTTGGTATTCCAACCTGCCTCCTGCCCTTGTCCATCCCCAAGGCTCTCCGCTGGCTTCCTAGTTGCTCCAGGGATGTTCTCCATCCCTGAGGTGGGAGCGCCTGCATAAATCTTAAGAGGCAGCACTTGTTTCTCAATCTTGGTGAATCACGCTCCTCTATCCTTGCCAAATGATTTCCTTCAAGCTGCCATCCTAGGTGTGGTGGGAGATACTGGAGCCTTTTTATAACTCTGCTTCTGAGAGTGGTTTGAATACGTCTCCTCAGATGACAAATACAAAAGCTGAACATTTTTTCCCACTCCTGTGAAAAACAACAGCTATAAATGAGCTGTGTGGTAGAACTGCAAAGAGGGTTGCTGGTGAAGGGAGGAGGCATGGACCTGTACAAAGTCTGTGGGCAGGGGCCTTGGAGTCCACTGGAAACCATGTTCTGTCTCAATGTTCATTCTCAGTCATTCCACTTGAAATCAAGCTGCCTCCCATTTCTTGCTATGCTTGTAAGAACATAAGCAATGCTTTCCCTGTTTACTTCTTTGCTACAATCAGTTCAACAGTCCTCATATCAGCTCTAGTCCTGGAGATGCTTCTGTGGGGCATCTTCCATAGTGATCTTGTAGAGGGTCTTCCATTGGTATCTGATAACTGGATGATGATTTCCACATACCTATATTTGGTCCCCAACCTCATTCTGAACTTTCTCTAGCCTTGTCTGACTATATCAGAGATTTTTCTGCCATAATATAAGTCCCTCATCCGGAATCCAACATTTGACTTCATGACAAGCTTCTCCTGCTGTTCACATTGTCCTCACTTCCTTTTTATTTTTGTCTTGGAAATCCTTTGTTCTTTTCTTCATTGCCACTTTCTTCAGAACCAATTCAAGTTGCCATTGTCTCAATATTTATCTTGTGATTCACTTTTCTGTCCTTCAAATCCATCATTTTACTCATCCCCAGAATGATTTCATGATGATATTCTAAGTTTTAAAAATCTCGTCTATAAAACAAATTTGAATTCTTTAATATTAAGTATTAATATGGTCACTAAAACCCCATATATTGTGATCCAAATGCCTTTCAAGTCCCCCCTTTCTCTTCTAAAATCTAGGCTTCAACAAAGTAGCTTTCTCTCTTTCAACATGTTTATTGTTTATGCATTTGTGTTCTTTTGCTGTCTTGTTTAGTATTCCCTTCTAGGCACCTCCACTTGTCCAAACAACGGCCTCTGGCTCACCACTTCTTATTGCCATATATTCCTTCAGCTAGACAAATATGATTTTAGCCTCATGTTGGAAGAACACACTTGGATATAGACACCAAAACATACTGAGAGATGTGTGGCCCAGTTTTTCTTGCCACCCCTATTGACAACCAGTCAAGCAAACAAACACAAGGAGCAGAGTTGAGCAGAGATTCATCAGTGTGTCTGGATAGGATGCAAAGAACTACCTGGGTAAGATCAGACTGAGATACTGACCCATAACTTCATAAACCATGGATGCTTTAAGCCACTCCTTTTTTGGGTGTTTTATTACACAAAAATCTAAATGACACGAAGGCAAAATCCACATAACAGCATAAAACTTAAAGAAGAAAATGATTTCCCAGAAGGGGGAAGGCTTCTGGGAAAGCCATGGAGGGCAGGAGAACTTCTGAATGCTTAACATGATGCTATTGAATTTTTTGTTCTACACAGCATAGGCAATGGCCCCCAGAGCCGTGCCTGAGCTGCAATGCTTAGTGGAGGCTCCCAGTGAATGTTGGGTGAAGGACTACATGGGATGTTATTCTCCAATAATTCTAATTTGTGTATGTATTAGCCTTAAGGATTTTATAACTGACTTACGTACTAAGGATAATCTTTTAAAAAAAAAGTCTTTGCATGCTACATAAAAATGCAAATATGATGCCACACCTCAGGAAGAGTTTTGATAAAAATTCAGGCCTGGGCAGGACTGCCTGGCGGAAAGATGACACTTCTAGTTGTGCACATACCATGGTTTTTATCTGTCTTCTCCAGCATTGATTCCAGCACGTGGTTGGCTGGATCTGTTACCTTTGGACCGAAGGGGGGGTTATACATTATACTGTAGCAGAACAAAGCTGCTCATCTCATGGTGGCCAGGAAGCAAAAGAGGAGAAAAAGAGTGTGGGGACAAGATATGCTCTTCAAAGGATCCAAGAGAGCTATTTCCTTCGCTTCAGCTTACCTCCACCAACCCATTCAGTTATAAAGTCATCATTATGTTAATCTAGTGTGGAAGCCAGTGTACTCCTGATCCAGCCACCTCTCTATTGCACCATCAGCTGTGGACTAAACTTTCAAAGTATGATATTTGGAGGGATATTTTATATCCAAACTACAGGAGGGATCCTTATGGATGACCATTTTGCATAGTCTCAAGCACTCATATAGCTACTGTTGCCTCAGCAGTAGGAGAAACCTTTGAGCTCCGTAAACTTTTTCGTACGTCACACACCATGGGGTTTTCATCTTCTGGAAATGGTCACGCATAAAGAGTACTTTTTCTCTTTGCCTAGCCTGTAGCAGTGGCCCTGAGCTTCACAGGGAAATGTCTAAATTGCTGATGTGCTTTTGACATTCCTAGGAAAAACATCAATATTCTCATGGAGAAGACGGATGGAAAGAGGCCACTAGAGTAAAGCCTTGGGTGTTTCTTGAGCTACAAGTGCAGCCCTGTCCCTGTGTTAGTACTACAGACCACTCCTCTCTGATATCATGGATCCATAACAACTTACTGAACTAAGAATGGTGTCACATACCTTAAACTCCAGCACTTGAGAGCCTGAAAGTAGGACGACTGCCATGGCTCAAGGCTGGCTTAGGTTGCATACTGAGTTTGAAGCCACCCTGAACTTTAAAGCATTTGTCTCAAAAAACAAAACACAAAACATGAAGAAAAACAAAAAGCAAAAAACTAATCTCAAAACCACACCTACATCAAAACCAAAGCAGAAAACCCCAAACCAAACTACAACAAAAAGAATAATATATTGAATACGAAAGAGCGTAAGGTAGACAGTGTAGGTCTTGGCTCTCCATCATGGGGATGAGAGGGAAGCAAAAGGAGGTTAAAGACTGAAACTTAGTGATGGCTGTGTATCATACAAATCTCAGATCTGTAGATTGCCTTTAATAGACCACATAGCCCTCTGAGTGTGTGACAATATGGATGCCATTGTCCCAGCAAGCACACATGTCTTGATTCAGTTACTACAGAAAGTCAGTCTCCTGTGTTTCACTGATGAAAGAGGAGAAAGAATCTCAAACCCTCTAAGCAACCAAGTGGCTTTCATCAGGATGATGAGAGCTGGGACCAACATTGCAACCTCACATCCTTGACCGTGCTATTCAGCCTTCTTGACAGATTTGCAACAGTTTTACCTCATGTGTTCATATCCCAGATGCTCTGTGGCTTTCTTGTTCTGAGAGGGGTGGACTCTAGAGGCTGAATTGAGATAGACCTGTGATCATTAGGAATCACTCCAAGTTATATTCTAGACAGAGGTACACAGTCTTAAGAATTGGGACCAAAATTAGAGGCAGTCTCTGTGAGTCAATAAATGGCAGGGGAGACCCCTGAAGGATGGAAGGGAAGCAAACCTCACCCATTCTTCTACAGGAAAAGCCTTTCTGGAGGCAGAGTGTTTAACCCTTCTGCTCTGCCAGTCCCCAGGTGAAGCAGGGAATGTCTTAGTGTTCTGCATAGCAGGCACAATGCCAACAGCTTTGCAAGTTTGTTGTGAGGATTAGAGAAAGCACTGTGTTTTCACACTACAAACAACACATTATTAACAAGTATTGTTTTGCTTTGCCTTGCTCTTTTTGTTCCCTAAAACAGAACCCAACTCAACCAATGCATGCTTACTGAGTCTCCACTGGAGTAACAATTGGGAATTCCACCCCCTGGAATTGGGGGTGTATGGAATCACTTCTTCCACTGCTAATGCAGAATAAAGGGACTTAGAGGCTTTGTTCTTAGAAGCCCAGGCTATGTAAAATCAGAAGCAAGACTGAATCTCTGCAGGAAAACATAGTCAGTGGAGCCATTCTATTCCTAAGACTAAGGGGAACAGCCAAGCCCCTAGCACAGTGTGACAGCATCCCCCTTTCCCTCTCTCCATGCATCTCATGAGGCTCCAGCAACCAGTCAATCCATAGTTGTCTGGTTTTTGTTTTGTTTTGTTTTGTTTCATCTACATGATTAACAGCTCAGTCATGTTGACCTGGGCAGGAATACTAGATAATTTGCATAAAGACTTACACAACAAGTAACTAAGAATGTCTGAGTTGGTATACTGTTTTCTCAACTTTCCGGGGGGTGGGGCTGATGTGGCCATGTATGCCCTCCATGTGGTTTCTGACCCCTCTGGGCTAGATAGACCTCTCTAGTCTGGGTATGGTGAGCCACATCAAACATCCCTTCAGCTTCCCCAGCTGACAGCCGCCTTCTCCTCCCAGCGCCTTCATCATCTGTCTCCTTTTGAAGATTCTTTTTTCAACTCTCTCTTTTTCAAAAGATTACTTTGTCACAATTATTTTAAAAAAAGGTTTTGCGCCTGTAGGAAATATTAATAGACTATTATGAGGTCCTACAACTAATTTTTCCACACATATCATCTGTCTTTGCATGGTTATTAAACTTCAACAATATTTCATGCAATACTTCCCTGCTAAATTAATTTGGACCCTTCTTTTCCAGCTTCTTCTTTTCTGTCCACAAGCTTTAAAATTAAATTGGATCTTCATAATTATAGCTTTTTGTTGTTCTTCTGCATATCTTTTCTCTTTTTTTTTCAATTTCTCTATCAAAGGAGCAATAAAGACATAAAGAAGCAACATTAGAATCCTGAAATACCTAAATGGTCTGGAATTGGGTGGGTTTGAGGTTGAGAATCCTTTAAGGAGGAGGGGGGAGGCAAAGACATCCAGACCTGGAATATAGGTAAACTGGACCTCATTTATCCTAAGGCAGTGAAAACAAATGAGGATTGTTCTCACAATTGTGAAACTTTCACAGCTGCTATAGTCTCTTATTTGTTTCAAGTGACTATCTTATTATTTAAAATGTTTATTTATTACTTCAAGTTACATCTCCATCACAGTGCCCTCTTTTCACTGCTCCCAGGCCCACCCTCCCACCCTCTACCCCCCTCCCTTCTATCCTATTCCTCTGGAGTGGAGTTTCCCTTCATATCAGTTGCCCGACCATCTCATTTTTTTTTTTAAATAAAAACTCTATCCTTCTCCACAAACCTGCACACATGTGCACCTGTGTGCACACACACTTCCACTTATGGCCACATTTTTGTAAAATCACCCATAAGACCTTTTCCTTAGGTGTTCAGGAATCTTTGCTATTCTACATAACTTGAAACTGGGGGGTGGGGGAGACACACCCCAAAAACTGAAACTTTTTGTGCTGGGTGTTGATGCAGCCATGCACCCACCAAAGGAATATTAAGAATTTGAACCAGCGAGGTGGCTATACTGGAAGCTCTGAGAATCAGAGATGAAAGCAAGTTAAAAGTCTGCCTTCAGACCTCTTGTTCCCTCTTTCATTTTACTTCTGATCCTAACCTCATTGTTTTAATAGTTCTACCACAAGAGAGAGGAAATGGACACACTGATGGGCCATCTAGGTCTATCTGATTGACCCAGCTCCCTGGTGAGTTCCAAGGTTACCGTAGTTAGGGCCCACAGGAACTGGAGAAATGACCCAATGATAAAGAGCACTGGCTGCTCTTGCAGAGGATCTGGGTTCCATTTCCAGAATCTTCATGGTGACTCACAATCATCAGTAATTCTAATCCCAATCCCAGGGCATCCAATGCTGTCTTCTGGCCTCAGTAAGAACCGGGTACATATGTGGTGCACAGATCTCAAAGTAAGCAAAACACTTATGCACATTAAATGCATAAATAATAATTGAATGAATGCATATATGTTTCCAGTTGTTAAGTAAAAATATTAACAAATAAGTAATAAGACTAGTGCCCATGATGAACCTTTCCTCAGTTCCAAGGTGGGCAGAACCAGTCATTCTCCTGAGTCCATCCTATCACCCCATACCTGGAGTTGGGAAAGATTCAGGACAGGGCTTGGTCTTCCTTTCTCTTTCCATTTTCCCAGCCCAAATGCCACTTTCTTCAACTAGGTTTCACAAGGGAGTGGGGTACTGACCAGAACTAGAGCTGGCATAGCCATAAACCAAGGTGCTTTGTTCTCCTTGGACAGTATATACTAAACAGATGTGCTTCCCAATACATCTATTCTACCTCAATAAAGATGTTCTCAAAAGGGGTCCTATGACTCATATTGTCACTTCTCCCTTGGGTTTTCTGTAGCAAGAACAGAAAGGCAGGGTAGGGTTTCAGTGTTCCTAAGTCCCTGCCATAATATCAAAATACAGCTAACTCTTCATTCCATGAAGGAAAGGTCCACATGGAGTCCGGTGTTAGAACTGGACAGAAACAAGATGTGTGTGTGTGTTTAGAAGCAGAACAGGTTTGAATCTCAGACCATTGACCTGTTTGTATTTCAATGTGATGGACTGAGTTTCATCCATGTCATGAACCAGGTTAACATCAAGAAATACTTCTGTATCAATGAAAGATCGATGATGCTCAGAATAGTGTGATCAAATATTTAATGAAAATTTAATTCACTAAGAAATTGAATTCAAATAAAGATCTTGAAAACAGTTTTCCATATTTGTGGACCAATACTTAACTTTCCAGATCTCTCTCTCTCTCTCTCTCTCTCTCTCTCTCTCTCTCACACACACACACACACACACACACACACACACACACACACACATACACACACAAGAATTTAGGGATGACCCAGCCCATTATTCCCACACAAGCTAGAGCCCAAGGGTGTTGGCTGGAATTCAGATGTCAAGTTTGAATTCTATCATACTCTGCTGTTGTGTGCACTATCAAGTCTGAATCCTATCATACCCTGCTGTTGTGTGCACTATCAAGTCTGAATCCTATCATACCCTGCTGTTGTGTGCACTATCAAGTCTGAATCCTATCATACCCTGCTGTTGTGTGCACTATCAAGTCTGAATTCTATCATACCCTGCTGTTGTGTGCACTAAAAAGTCTGAATCCTATCATACCCTGCTGTTGTGTGTGCTATTGTTTGTTTTCATTAGCTCTTTTCACCTGTGTTTAAATCACAACACTATTTTATGTCTAAACCTATGGAATTCATCATTTTTACTAATTCAGCCTTAGTTATTTCATATTAGAAATCATTTATTAATGAAAACTATGGTAACACACTTGCCAAAGTGGTGAGACACTGTTTTTTTTAAAAGAAGTTAGTTCTGAACAATTGCAAAATGAGGGTCTACTTTCATAATGCTTTATTTTCAAGAGAACTGAGGAAAAAACTTCAAATTATGCACTTAGCTTATTTCTTCTCTTTATGGGTTAGATATGGCTATAATTGTCTTTGTTTCATCAATGAACAAACCAGTTCTTAAAGCAGTTTGGTTATTTGTATGGCCTTGGCCGCTCTGCAGATAGACAGTGGGCCTTTTAGAAGACTGTCTCTACAACTTCATTAACCCAGCGTGGACCATCAAATGGACATGAAGTGGGGTTTCTGGATGATTAACTGTCAGATACAGAAGAAGAGGGGGGCAAGCCAGAGTGGGCATTGCACCGAAAAGCAATGTGTTTAGTACAGCAACAGATCAGTAGGGGACATCAATTACCAACAAATTGTTAATCCATCTTCAACCAAAATCAGCATGTTAAAAATTAATCATTTTGATGTGATAGACTAGAGTCAGGTGCTTCTTCTGGCTTGTATGGGAGTTTACCCAGGAAGAAATCCTAGGCCCTACCTCTAAGAAGATCCTGTCCCCCACACGAGGCCCTAAGCCAGCTGAACTCAGTTGAGAGGGTGCTAAGTAACAATACAGTAACTACCATCTATTGAGTCTTTTGGCTAATTATTTAATTTAACAAAGACATGGATCAGTATGGTATGGGGGAAAGAGATAATACACGTTCAGTGGTTCATTCATTCATTTAGAAAATGAATAGGCTGTCATTCCCCTCCCATCACTGTAGTAAGCATTGGAGACATACAAATAAATAATGCAAAGCTGATGTTTAGCAGCAAAATGTGCTGTTAATCATAAAATGCAATGCAAGATTAGATACTACCCAATGTATAATTCTGATGGGGGGTTCTTCAGGAAGGGGGTTCATTTGTGTAGAAATGCAGCCAGTTATGACAATTAGGGAGGCCAAGTGCCCTGTGAAATGAAGCAGCATCATGTATGAGAGTTTCAGGTGGACACCTGCTAACAACTCTCTGGAGGCTGGATGAAAAGAAAAGCTGAGTTACAGTTTGAATCTGAAATGCCTCCAGAAGGCTCATATTTTGTGTGCCTGGTCCCAGCTAGTGGTACTATTTTGATAGATCCTGGAAACTTCAGGAGGCAAAATTTATTTGGAGGAAGTAGATCATAGGAAGGAGTGTTAGTGGTATGTTATCCCTGTCTGCTTCTGGTTTTACTTCCTGGTTCTTGGTCCACTGTGATGTGAACAGTCACTCACACAACAATGAACTGGGTGGCTTGGACATACCCACCCTCTACACCAGGATGTACTGAAATCTCCTGAAACCATGAGACAAATAACCAGAAAGTATCACAGTGTCAGGGTGACATAAAAATAACAAATGCAGGGTGCTTAAAGGAAAAGAAGATGGTTAGATAGTAGAATGTTAAAGTCAGGTGCCAAATACATATGGACTGGACATTGGGAATGTATGCTAAGCCATATAACTCTTATAATTGTGGCCTATTTATTTCTGTTGTTTTGTATTGTATTTATAGTTATAAGAAAAAGAACCATTTTTTGAACTGAAAGGGAGAGCTGTTGGGGGGAAAAAAGAAATACCTTAAACTAAAAAAAAAAAAAGAAGGGAAGAGGATGGGGGGGGGATTGAGGAGGAGGAGGGGGGGAAGGGTGGGACTGGAGGGGAGAGTAGGGAGGGGATTGTGATTGAGATGTAACTTGAAGAAATAAAAAATAAATTATTAAAAAAAATTCTCATAGTGTGTACCAAGCAGTTCCCAGTCCCTCTACCCGCACTGGTCTTCCTGACCTGTTATACTTGCACTGCCGTCCCTTTTCTTATCCCATTTCCTGCCACTGTCCTCTATGTCCCCAGCTAAAAGTCTATGAGGTTTAACTTCAGTTGTAAGAACAGCCAGTAAAGTACTTACACTGTGTGCCTCTCCACGCCACTGCCAATGTATAAAATAATGTGTGTAACACCAGAAGGGAGATGCCATTTTTACCCCCATACTGTACACAGGATAATTGAGACCCAGGGATGTGACTTGTCTCAGGTCACTGTTGAGTGAAGAGGAGAGATGAGTTGGATCCAGGCTTTGCAACACATAAACTGATTTCCTATTCAATTTTCAACTAAATCTGGACACTAACCTGTGATCTGGCTATAGCCTCCAGCCCTCCCTCCCATTGCCAGTAATAGTCCTTCACCTTCCTAGCAGGCAAGCTGGATTACTTAAGAACCTTTAATGTAGCCTTTTGCTTCCCACCTCTCTGACTTGGTTTCTTTTTCTGTCTCCTCCTTTACATCCCTGGACCTGCTTACACTTAACAGTCACTGAAATGCCACATTCTCTGTAAAGACTGCCTATTTAAAAAAAAATATTTATTTATTACCTCAGGTTACATCTCCATCTCAAGTGTCCTCTTTCTGCCCCTCCCTATCCCGCCCTTCCACCCTCTACCCCCTATCCCTTCCATCATACTCCTCTGGAGTGAATGTCCCTACATAACAGTCCCCCACCCCAGTTCAGCAGTCATATGAGAGCCAAGAGCCTCCTCATACACTGGGGGCCTACAAGGTAGCACCACTAGGGCAAAGTGTCTCATTGACAGGAAAAAAGTCTATGTTCATGCTCCCTTTGGTGCATTTGTTGTAGTATAGTTATCCTGTACTATATGGCTAAAATATGACTATAAGTGAATAGATGCCATATGCATCTTTCTGGGTCTGGGTTAGCTCACTCAGGATGAGCTTCTCTAGTTCCATCCATTTGGCTGCAAATTGCATGATTTTGTTGTTTCTGATAGCTGAGTAGTATTCCATTGTGTAGGTGTACCACAGTTTTTTAATCCATTCTTCAGTTGAGGGACATCTGGGTTGTTTCCAGTTTCTAGCTATTACAAATAAGGCTGCTATGAACATAGATGAGGAAACTTCCTTGTGATTTGGTGAGGAATCATTTGGATGTATACCCAGAAGTGGTATGGCTGGGTCTTGAGGTAGAGCTATTCCAAGTTTTATAAGATATTACTAGACTGATTTCCATAGTGGTTGTACAAGCTTGCACTCCCACCAGCAATGGAGGAGGGTTCCCCTTTTTCCACAACCTTGCCAACATGTGCTGTCATATGAGCTTTTGATATTAGCCATTCTGACAGGTGTGAGATAGAATCTCAGAGTTGTCTTGAGTTGCATTTCTCTGATGATTAAGGATGCTGAGCATTTCTTCAAGTGTCTCTCAACAATTAGGGATTCCTCCTTTGTAAATTCTCTGTTTAGCTCTGTCCCCCATTTTTTGATTGGATTATTTGGTTTCTTGGCATTTAATTTCTTGAGTTCTTTGTAAATTATGGATATAATCTCTCTGTCAGATGTGGGGTTGGTGAAGATTTTTTCCCAATCTGTAGGCTGCCGTTTTGTTCTAATGACAATGCCTTTTGCCTTACAGAAGCTTTTCAGTTTCATGAGGTCCCATTTATTGATTGTTAGTCTTAGGTCCTGAGCTGTTGGTTTTCTGTTCAGGAAGTTGTCACTTGTGCCAATGAGTTCTAGGGTTTTCCCCACTTTCTCTTCTAGTAGAGTTAGTGTGTCTGGCCTTATGTTAAGGTCTTTGATCCACTTGGACTTAAGTTTTGTACAAGGTGATAAGTATGGGTCTAACTTCATTCTTTCATATGTGGACATCCAGTTCGACCAGCACCATTTGTTGAAGATGCTGTTCTTTTTCCTTTGTGCAGTTTTGGCTTTTTTGTCAAAAATTAAGTGACCATAGGTGTGTGGGTTCATTTCTGGGTCTTCAATTCGATTCCATTGATCCACTGGTCTGTTTCTATATCAGTACCATGCTGTTTTTATTACTATTTCTCTGTAGTGCAGCTTGAAAATCTGGGATGGTGATACCTCCAGATGTTTTTTTTTTTTTTTTTTATTGTACAGGATTGATTTAGCTCTTCTGGTTTTTTGTTATTCCATATGAAGTTGAGAATTGCTTTTTCCAGGTCTATAAAGAATTGTGGTGGTATTTTGATAGGAACTGCATTGAATCTGTATATTGCTTTTGGCAGGATGGCCATTTTTATTATGTTGGTCCTACCTATCCATGAGCATGGGAGATCTTTCCATCTTCTGATGGCCTTTCTTTCTTCAAGGACTTGAAGTTCTTGTCATACAGGTCTGCCTTGATTCCTGAGTTGTGAAGAAGCTCTTCTTTCACTGAAAATTTGCCTTTTTTCTTAGCACCTAAGATAGACTTGCCTTATTCCTATCTGCTCTATGAGCTTTAGGAAGTTCTGTCTTCCCTGTTGCAGCCTCCAGAGAAGGTGCCTGAACCAGTCCTACTACCTCTCCTGCTGACATTCTCATCTGCTCAGCGCATGGACACACTTGCACTTGGGGCTAGCAAGCAGGGTGGCTGCATGATCCAGGTCACTGTGGGTGTCTATGACTATCCTAGTAACAGGCCATGTTCTAGTCAGGGCAGTGTGACCTTGTGTTTAAAAGAGCTTCCGACATCTTGGGTTAGAGAGTCATCTACTTGTTGACTTGTGACCCTAAGCCAGCATGCCTGGGGAGGTTTCTCTGCAGAGTGGTCAGCCCTCCTCATGTGAGGATTATTAGGACTGAATGGTCAATCTTGTAAGACTCACTTGTGGTTTCCACAACAGTGCTCGCCAACTGAAAGCCTATTTGGTGGGGTACCCACTGGCTCAGCTCTTACCCACTCTTACCAAGTGTTAATTGCTTTTGTCCATAAATCTCTTCTGTAACAGTTGTGCTTAATAATGTCATCAGGCAATTGAACTAAGTGTTACATAAACTGATGGTAAGTGTGAAAAGAGGAATGGTTGCTTCCTTGAACATTAAATTGAGTGCTTTGGATTTGCTAAAGGTGAATCACTGAAAAATAGCTGTTGAACTGGATGTTAGTAAAAGCATTCACAAAGACTGGAGTAAAATCATAAACACCTAGAAAATTTCTGCAACTAGATTACTTTAAAAGGTGGTGAGGAGCAGCCTGATGTGGTATAGCCTGAGTTGCCACCTTAAGCCATGGTGAAGTCCTGACCTGTGCTGCCACTGAGGGCCATGTTAGGGTCTGTGCCCATGGCCCATGCTACCACAAAAGGCCATGCATGTACCTCTGGTCTAGGCTGTCACCTGGAGCCATGTTGATTGTTGAGGGTTGCGTTCAGCTGGCCGTACCCCACACCTGGGCAGTGTTGAAGAGCTGGCTTAGGAGGCAGGCATGGGGATGGGAGAGCTGGTGGGCTGACCAAGTCAGCTACCATTCATGCCCAGATCCAGGGCTTTGAGTTGGCCTACCCCAAGATCTACTCCATCTATGAGCTGCTGCTGGAGCAACATGAAGTGGCCAGTCCTGCAGATCCAAAGCTGCAGGATCTCTGTGACACAGGGCAATAACAGGATATGTGAGAGGAATCCTGGTCAGTATCCAGTATTGATAGTGTAGCAGAAGTCAGAGACCTTGAACTAGACCAATGACTCATTGCAACGAACATTTGTAAGTAAAGCTGTTTGGGCAAAAAGGCATACTGTGTGACACACTGCAGCTTTGTATGATTTCCCTCCTTCCATAATGATTTTTTTTTAACTTTTAACTTTTTGTTTTCTTTTGGGAGGAAGTTGCAAGGGCAGGGGGTGGATATGGAGAGACTGGGAGATAAGCAGGATTGAGGTGCATGATATGAAATTCGCAAAGAATCAATAAAAAGTTAAAAAAAGTACCTAGACCAAAGAAGACAAATATTGTATGTTTTTTCCTATATGAATATTAGTTTTGAAACTTTAGATATGTGTATTTCATTTGGAATACATGGTAAAGTTAGAAAACTAATGAGAGGCCATCAGGAGGGCTCATTCAGAGGAGGGGAGATAGAATACAGTGATATAAAAGGGGAAATGGGAATAAAGGAACAGGAAGAATTAAAGGGAGTGGGGGAATGGGAGGGCAAGGTAAAAGAGAATATGGGGAGGGATAACAAATACTAAAGACCTCATGAAAAACCATATGGAAACCTACCATTGTAGAATCTTCCTAAAACATATACATATATTTCTATATATATATAGAAAGAGTTTAAATGGAGTTACCCAATAGTGGTGAAAAAATACCCTACATAGAAACCACATGCTAGCAAATAATAACCCCAGTACCAAGGAGTGGGGTACATCTCTTTGATTTGTTGGCCAGTAAGGTCCCATTTATCCCCAAACATTACATACAGTCTATTGCCTTTGCTCTCTTGTTACCTTCTGTGTTGTTTAGATTTCTTTTAAACTTGACACAAACCTAGACATATTTGGGAAGAGGAACCCCAAATGAGAAAATACCTCCATTCAGATTGCCTAAAGTCTGTAGAGCATTTTCTTGATCACTGGTTGACGTGAATGGGACCAGCCCATGGGAGAAGGTACCATTCCTGGGCAGATGATCTTGGAGTGTATAAGAAAGCAGGCTGAGAAGGTCAGGAAGAGGAAGTCCAGTGAGCAGCATTATTCCATGGCCTCTGTTTCAATTCCTGCCTACAGGTTTCTGCTTTGAGTTCCTGCCTTAACTTCCTTCAGTGATGGACTGTGACCTAAGAGTTGTAAGCTGATATAAATCCTTTCCTCCACAACTTGCTTTGGTCATGGTGTTATATCACAATAGAAAGCCTAACCAAGATACACTCCAGAAACTGGTGGTAAGACCCTACTGCTTGAGATATATACTTGAGTCATAAAATGTGGAGAAAAAACAATGTGGTGCAGACTTAAAACTTCATCCCTACTGGTTAGCTTTCATAGTGCTGGAAGGTGATACGCACGCTGCTGGAGGAGAAAAGTAATCATCAGTCTTACCCAGCTTTGAGTCCTGTGAACTACAGTTAAACAGTAACTGTGGCAAGATGTGCCCACTGTTACAACTTCATGAGATATAACCCATTCTTGGTACTGTTAGTGGGTCAAGAACCTATGGCTAGGTATGTTGTAAGCCTTAGCAATAATCTACTTCTATTACTCTGCTAGACAACATACTATTAAAAGGACTCAAAATGACTTGCTTCTTTCTATACCTGTAGATAGTCTCTCAACCCTCATTGAAGAAGCTTCTTCTTGTAGCCTATAGCACAACAACCGATCAAAGCACAGTGAATGGGAGACTATGGAATGCTCATTCATAAATGAAACATTTTTACCATTTTCCAACCCTCCTTCCAAAGCTCAGGGGTCATTATGAAAAAGAATGTGGATGACTACAAGGAAACAGTTTTCCAGAAACCAAGGGCAGATGCACATATGAACTCATAGCAGTTGTGACAGCATGTGCAAGGCCTGTACAAGCTCAAGCCAGGAAAAAAAAATCCCAGCATGGAGAGGAGGAAGATAGGCCCAAAATCCCACCCCTAGCTGAGGAGCAACTGGGAGAGGGAGAACTAGTCTTCTTTATGGGGATGAGCCCTGGTAACTAACCACATTGTAGAACAGGCCCCACATTTAAGAATGTTTGTGTAGCACAAATTGGATTTTTATGGGTTTAATAAAAGAGAACATGAAGTAAGTAGGGAGGGCAGGAAGGTGGGAGTGGATCTGAGAGGAGTTGGAGGAGGGAGCTATGATCAAAATACATTGTATGAAATATCAAAGAATAAAATTAATACTTGAAAATGTTATAGTTTTCATGGGCATCTCACTAACCACTGTCTCCTCTCTGTAGAGTGTTGGTGTAAGAAACTTAGATAACTATTTTAGTTAATGAGTGAACAAAACATTGGCCTAGAGTAGATGCAGAAGGAACTGTTTTCTCCTGGCCTCACCTCCCCACCCATGTCCAAGTTGCTTCCTAAGAATCCTGCACACTGTCCATCTGAGAGCTGCTGTTTACGTCTGTGGCAGTTACTCTATTCAGACACAGGGTGTGTTAGGGTTGAATGCAAGAGAACTCAGGCTTTAGAAATCAGCACCCCCTTCAGTGATAGCTGGCAGCTTTGTGAATAAACAGTCGACTTCCTCGCTCTGCCATGGAAGTATTGCTGAAGCATGTTCTAGAGTTTCCCAGCATTCCCAGTTGCTCATAGAGCAAACTTGATAATGCTTGAGAATGCAGCCTATGCCAGCTGCCTGCCCTTCCATGCCTCAGTCACCTCCCATGTGACCACTCGTCTTGTCCCAGGATGATGGTGATCCTCTGGCAGAATGTGTATTAAGGAATCACCTTAGTTTGTTTGTGCTACTCTAACAAAATACCTGAGGTTAGTCAGTTTTGGAAGATAATGTCTTTCCTAATAATTCTGGAGGCTGGGAATTCTGTGATGAATGGGGTAGTGGGTTGGACATCTGGCCTCAGCCTCTGTTTCTAGGATGGCACCTTGAAACTGGTGTCCTCATACAGCAGAAGGGAGAAGGGTAACCCACCTAAGCCAGTTCTCTCAGGCCTTTCATCCTTTCAGAAGGGATTAATCTACCCCAAAGGGCAGTACCATCATTAATCACTCCTCCAAAGATCTGATTTCCTAACACTAGAATACTGAGGATTAAGCTTTAATATAAATTTTAGAGAGACACATTCAGTGTAGCAGATACAGACCCAAGCCTTGGGGCTAAGGACAACGCCTTTCCCACAGAAGTTGTGTAAGAAAAGATGCACAAATATGATACTAGCAATGAGGATAAATTTATTCAGACAAACTTAAAATAAAAATGTCTCATTTAGTTGAGGTTAAAACAACATATTTAGATTTTGAAGTTTTCAAAATGTCACCATTTTAACTGTTACCAGACTCGTTACTACTTACCAGAATAAGTATTCTTAAAATTTTATATTAGATATCTTCCTAATACTTGTTTTTGAGACATTTGAGCTATGAAAACTAAATTTCATGTGCAGGACAAAGTCACTGAGGGTCACTTTCTTTTTCTTTTTGCCTGAAGAGGAGGCATTTCTCTTGAGCGTCCTCACAGGCCCACCTCAGCATCACCATGGATAAGGGGCAGTGCAGGTGTAGGATTTGGGTAAGGCTCCCAGAATCCTGACAATGAACCATATGTCTATAGCCTCTAAACCCTCTGGGAGCTTCAACAACATCTTCTGATGAAATGTCCCAAGCCTCTAGTGTTCACAAGAATGTTTGAAAACCTCCCACTTACTGTTCTGTCAGCTCACTCCTACTTTATACTGCACAGAGTTTAGACTATTCCAGGACAAGCATAAGGCCCCAGGCATCATGCCAGATGTGATGAGGTCTGTAGATTCATGTGAGCAACAGCAGCTGCCTGGGAAGTTATCCAACACTCCATCAAACCTCAACAACTACCCTGGGATAGCTGGGTTGGCTGCACCTGTTTGTTGCAGCCTCAGGAAGCTCCCTCCACCCCACCCTCACTTGTGATTAATACCCTAGAGCCATAGTTCAGGCCAATGATGAGCAGGCAGCATCGGGGTTGGGAATGGAAAGGTGAGCAAGCATTGCCTGCTGCCCTGCCAATCGCAAGTCCCGTTATTCTTCCCCCCCCCCCCTTGGGCAAATTTGGTTTCCTGGAATTAATTATTCAACAGGAGATGGCAGCCGGTGTGTAACAGTGCTGCTGGAAGAGAGAATAAAGAGGCACATTGGACACAGCAGCTGAGCCTCCCAGACCCTGAAATTTAAGATCTTTATAAATGATCTGTTAAAACTATAGTGACGATAAGCTTATGAATCATGATCTATATTAATCAGGGCTGGTGATAAGGAAAGATTAATTGAAACGTGCAGTTCTACACAAATGATAAAGTGGTAACAATTTAATATCAGACAAGAAGAGTGAAGAAATTACACTCCAAGCTTCATGCATCATTACTATGGATATTAATATTTTACCCAGCTCAACAGCATCGGGAATCATAATGAAAATCCATAAGTGGGGCACAGACATGATTAAATACAACAGTCTTTAGGAGCTGTTTGGTGGCAGCAGTCGGGCCATATTTCACTCCGAGGCTAGTGATTCCAGTGATAGAGTCTAGACGAGGGTGATTAAAAGTGGTTCCTCCTAAAGCCTGTTAACCTTTTACTACTAAAATGAATTTCTTTGATTTTTAAATTATGTTGTTCTCTTTGCTCTTTTCAAAACCGAACTTGATCTCAAACCTTGACAGGATGCTGGGTCCTGGGTACAGTGACAGTCATGATGAAATTTCTCGGTTACAATCCATTGCCTCAGGGGTGTGGCATTAGTTTGGATGTGCAGATTGCTGGGTCATTGTCTACCTTGAACCAGGGCTGGTTGGAGTGAGTAAGTCTGAGGCCCAGGGACGTTCCCAGTGGACCAGAAGTTGATACCACTGACTCCCTCAGCCAGTCTAATCAGGATGGGGATGGAAATGACTATTCTGGGATACTCATCTCATAGCCTAGTTAATTAATTTACCAAGCAAATATATATGTACCCATACATGGGAAATGTAAAAATATGCTCCAGCGAGCACA
The DNA here is from genome assembly GCA_907164525.1 of Lophiomys imhausi. Classification (NCBI taxonomy): domain Eukaryota; kingdom Metazoa; phylum Chordata; class Mammalia; order Rodentia; family Muridae; genus Lophiomys; species Lophiomys imhausi. The sequence goes on from CAJQZJ010010806.1 coordinate 3,051,977, forward strand.
TGCTCCAGGAGGAAGAGATGAGAACTCTAATCAGTTCAGTGGCTTCAAAAATCGAGGCAGAGAGAGTTGAGGAGATCATCTTTGCCAGGCTCTTTCTTCAAGCCTGTGAACTCTCATTAGTCAAGAGACTCTCAACTGCTTTTATCATCAGTTAAAACAAGGTCAGTGTGCATTTGCTGTAATGAGATTCATCATCACATCTGGGGCAATAAGAAATTCTGTCTATTCCCCTGGGGACATTGTGTCTTTCTGACATGCTCTAGTTCCTTAGGTCTCTGTAGCTGTGATTCTCAAACTTTAATACGTACCAATATAGACTAGGGGAAGAAGGGCTGTGATGGTTTGTTTTTGTCAACTTGACATAAACTTAGACATCTCTAGGAAGAGGTAATCTCAGCTGAGGGAATGCCCCCCACAGATTGGCCTGTGGGATTGTTTGGAACATTTTCTTGATTGTTGATTGATCTGAGAGAGTTCACCCCTGTATAGGTGGTGCCAGCCCTGGGAAAGTGGGCATGGGCGGTGTAAGAGCAAGCCTTGGAGAAAAAAGTCAGTAAGCAGCATTCTTCTGTGGCCTTTGCTTCAGTTTATGCTTCTGGGTTCCTGCACTGACTTCCCTCCAGCCACCATCCCTCACTGAACTCTTAACCAGCTCCTCCATTAAGTGTGAGACCATATGATTGTCTTAGATGCTCTTGGCCATTTATGGTCTGGGATGTGATTTCATTCATGTGAAAGGACCACAAAGCTTACTGTTTTTGTTTCCCCACTTACTTGGATAACTAGTCTATGCTGTTTGTTTTCCCAAATCTGAAAATATTCACACCATATATTTTGTCCAATTTTAAATGTCTTGTGGTAGATGGTTAAACGCTATCACAAATACCACCTATGGGCTAGAGAGATGGTTCAGCAGTTAACAGCACTTGAGTTCTTGCAGAGGACCAGGGTTTGGTTCCCAGCACCCAGGTCACATAGCTCATGGATGTCTGTGACTCCAGATCCTCTAGTTTTCTGTCTCTTTTGGACTCCTGGATATCTTACCCCCAGGTAGTGTGTATGTGTGTGTGATGTGTGTGTGTGTGTGTGTGTGTGTGTGTGTGTGTGTGTGTGTAAGCCCAAGGTTGATGTCAGGAATCTTCTACAATTAACCTTTCCACCCTATTCTTTGAATTAGGGTCTCTCTGTCAAACTCAGAGTGCACTGGTGGGGTAGTGCTCACCAGCTTGCTCTGTCTTTGCTTTTGGATGTTGGAATTTCAGGCATCCACACCCCACACCCAGCCAGCATTTCTATAGGTTCTGTGGATCTGGACTCTGGTCTTTCTGCTTGTGCAACAAACAATTTAAACTACTGCATTATTTCCCTAAACCCGATATTTACTCTTTCTTCTTCATAAAACACTTTCTCACTCAGATTTCGGGTTGCAGATCACCTCATCCTGACTACTTAATTAAAGCCAAGGCCCATCAAAATTTACTCCGTAATATTGGACTAGCTCACCAATGGCACCACTTCCTGAAATTATGTTATATATTTTCTTACATGTTCATGGTTTACCTCCCACTAAAATGAAAGGGACAGAATCCATACTTGATTTGGTTACTGTGCTTGTGGGGGTCCGAAGAGCGTGATGATGGGTGCTTGCAAACCACTGGGCAATAATGATGGTTAGTTGTGATGTCAACTTGACAGGAGTTAGAATCCTACATCAGCCCGCTCTCTGGGCATGCCTGTTGGGGCTTATCTTGATTATACTAACTGAGGTAGGAAGACCTGGCCACTGCGGGCAACGCCCATTCCTCAGGGATGAGGTCCTGGAGCTTATAAAACAGAGGAAATGTGGTAAACACTAGCGAGCTTGCTTCCTGACTATGAATGAAATGTGCCTACTTCTGGCACCTGTGACTTCCCCCACTATGGCAGATGTAACCTGACATTGAAAACCAAAATAAACCCAGAAACAGGAAAAGGAACCGAGGCAGCATTGAGTGGCAGATGAATAAACATGGGGCAGCACATGAGAAAGAAGACAAATTCAGAATGTATGTTCTCATGGTATCTGATGAGAATGAATCACAAGGAGAACAAAGTCTTGCTCTGGTGGAAATGAATCTCCCTTATGGTTTTTGGATTCTGGTTTGCTCAGACATTTGGACTCAGGACTTAAACAACCTCGTAGCAAGATGTGTAGGAGCACAAGTTTGAGGCCTAGAATATTTGAATTTGGTTCTTGACTCTTTAGATACTATATGACTGTTATGAATATCAGATTCTTCTTCTGAAGAAATAATTAATGGACTCGTTTTTAGATATTTGTGTGTGTGTGTAAATGTGGTGCAGTGTTTGGCCCTTTCTAACATGAATTGCAGAACCAGACAGACTTTAAAATAGCTATGTTTAGTAGATGCAAGGAGATAATAAACAAGATGTTTTCCACACAGAGAATTGAAAGTTATTATAGCCAACAGTAGCAAATACAAATTATAGAACTTAAAAAAGAAAGACCAAAGAATTCACCATATAGGCTTAATATCATCAATATTTTATGTATCTGACAGAATCAGTGGATTAGAGGATAGGTGAGAAGACAATAGTCTAGTTTAAAAAAAGAACAAAATAGGACATGCAGTAGAGATTATACAAGAGGCAGGAAACACAGAGAAGGTTCTAAGAAGAAGGTTAGGGAAGTGGTAGGGGAGAAAGCAGTGTGGGGAGCTCACTAGCAACTGTCAATCACACTGACCACAGAATTAAGATGACTCTATGGCCCCCATCCACAACCCAGAAGTTATCTCCAATTGACAGTCACTTGCAAAGGAAAGACAAAATCAGCTTTCTTCAATGGAGTCTCATTGAGCATACAAATTACACATAAGGGCAGACTCCATGTCCAGCAGTAGATGGCAAACACAAAACAAAATCATTGATATTTCTGGAGGCTTTGGCATTCCTCCTCCTCCTGCTCCTCTTATGCCTCC
>CAJQZJ010010806.1:3069957-3109574 GCA_907164525.1 Lophiomys imhausi
TTTTCTATTCCCTTTGTTTTCTTGGGTGGAGTTTTCTTCTCTGGGTTAGGATTTTCCTTCTAGGATTTTCTGTAGGGTTGGGTTTGTGGGTAGATATTGTTTAAATTTGATTTTGTCATGGAATATCTTGTTTTCTCCATCTATGTTGATAGAGAGTTTTGCTGGGTAAAGAAGTCTGGCTGGGCACCTATGATCTCTCAGGACTTGTAGTATATCTGACCAGGCCCTTCTAGCTTTTAACGTTTCTGAGGAGAAGTCAGGTGTAATTCTGATGGGTCTGCCATTGTATGTGTCTTGACCTTTTTCTCTTACAGCTTTTAATATTCTTTCTTTGTTCTGTACATTTGGTGTTTCAATTATTATGTGGCGAGAGGAGTTTCTTTTCTGATCTAATCTGTTTGGTGTTCTGTAAGCCTCTTGGATTTTTATTGGCATCTTTTTTTTCAGGTTTGGGAAGTTTTCCTCTATGATTTTGTTGAAGATATTTCCTGTACCTTGGAGTCGGGAGTCCTCTCTTTCCTCTATACCTATAATTCTTAGGTTCCGTCTTTTCATTGAGTCCTTGATTTCTTGGATGTTGTGGGTGAGAGATTTTTTAGCCTTCTCATTTTCTTTGGATGTTGTACTGATTTCTTCCACTGAATCTTCCATGCCTGAGATCCTGTCTTCCATCTCTTGCATCCTATTGTTGATACTCACATCCGTAGTTCCTGTTCTCTTCCTTTGGTTCTCCACTTCCTCTTTTAACTCTGACTGTGTTTTCTTTATTGTTTCTATTTCTATTTTCATGTCTTGTATGGTTTTGTTCGTTTTGTACATTTCCTTCTCCAGCTTGCTTGTTTTTGTATGAAAATCTTTCATTGCTTTGTCCTTTTCCTGTTCAAGCTCTGTCACCTTGGCTTGGAGCTCTTTAATGGTGTTGTTCCTTGTTTTGACTTGTAGAATTGTGGCTTCTTTGAATTCCTTCATAGATTTAAGTTCTTCTTGCAGGGACTGTATCACTTTCCATAATGCAGAATTGTCAACGTTTTCATGTGTTTCTGTAGGTGTGAGTTCATCTGTATTGGATGAGCTAGGATAATTCTGCTTTGTTGCAGCCATATTTCCTTGATTTCTATTTTTTTTGACTTTGGCCATTGGATGCATTTAGCTGTCTGTTTTCTGTGCTTGGAACCACAGTCGATGATTTGGTGCAGGGGATGAGTTACTTGGCTATCTGTCGTTGCTTACAGGGGGATTTCAGGGTCACTGTGGTTTTAATCGCCTGAGTCACTGTGAGCTGGTGCAGCCTATTCCCAGGTTGTGAGTAATGGACCAGGATTGTTTCACTGCTCCCAATTCAGACTTCTCTATGTTGCACTCTGAGTTATCAGCCTGTAATGGTTCTGATGGTATGGACCTGTTTGCCCAGGGACAGATTCTGTGGGCTTTGTTTGTTGTCACGGAGGCTGACAGGGTCTGGTTCCACATCTAATATGTCTGGATTTTCCAGAATACAGCTATGGTCCCAATTTCTGGTTTCTCACTAGGCTTCTCGCCACAGGCCTGGCCTCTGTGCCTGATTCCCTCCCTGTCTGCGCAGCCACGCGTCCCCCTCCCTGGCTGCTAGGCCGTGGGTGCACTGAGCCCCGGATCCTCTGTCTGCCTGAGTGGTCCTCTCGCTCCAGCAGCTCAGCCGTGTGTGCACGGATCCCTGGCCCTGCCCACGCCTGGCTCTCTCCCCAGTTGTCCTGCCATGCGTTCGCGGGGATTTGGCCCTGCCTGCTGGGCTCCCTCCCCAGCTGCGCTGCTGTAAGTATGCGGGATTTGGCCCCTCCCGCCCACCTTTGTGGTCCTGGCTTCCGGAGCTCTCTCGGAAACTCCCGCCCTCCGCTTCACGAGCGGCTGCGGACCACCCACTGAGCCACCTGTTTGTTCCTTGCTAAGACTTTCACTATCTCACAAAGTTTTTTAAGTGGGTATAAGTTCTACCTGAGGTGTGGGGAGTCCAATAGGCTAGTGATCTATTGCCAAGTGGCCTCTGGTTCTGCCTGCTGTGAGTTGGGGGTCGATCTTACCAGGCACCTCTCCAAATGGGAGTTCCCGAATCCCAGGTTTAGTGGCTTCCGTGTCTGCGAGAGATGGGGGAAGAGCCTTGCCCTGGGACTTTTAACAGTTCCTTGGGAGCTGTGAGTGTTCCCGGGGGGGGGGGGTGGTCTAGCCCCTCCGGTTTTTGCACAGTGCCCAATAACTCTGTGTTTTTTATGGCTCTTTTTTCCCCCGCGTTCAAAATGCGTCAGTGTAGGTCACCGCCATCTTGGCCCCACAGATATATTTCTAAATGACATAGATGACTGAAACTGACTTAAGAAGAAATAGAAAGTCTCAGTAGACTAGAAACAATGAAATTATAGTTCCATTGGGTAACAAAAAACAAAAAAGGAATAATTTAACAAAAGAAGTATATGACATACTCTGAAAATGATACAAACACTATTAAGAGTGAGCTAACTCAGTCCCAGAAGGATGCACATGGCATCTATTCACTTATAGTCGGATTTTAGCCATATACTACAGGATAACTATACTACAATGAATGCAACAAAGGGAACAGGAACATAGACTTTGTTTCCTATCAGTGAGACACTTTGCCCTAGTGGTGCTTCCTTGTAGGCTCCCAGTGTATGAGGAGGCTCTTGGCCCTCATATGACTGCTGAACTGGGGCGGGGGACTGTTATGTAGGGACACTCCACTCCAGAGGAGTGGGATGGAAGGGTAGAGGGTGGGAGGGTTTGGCTGGGAGGGGTGGACAGAGGACACTGTGATGGAGATGTAACCTGAAGTAATAAATAAATAAATTAAAAAAGAAAAATACCAAGTCGAATAAAAAAAGAACAAGTTAAATAAAACTATGTAAAAGTATCCCATGTTTGTGGACTAGAAGGTGCTAAATGCTAATACTATGTATATATTATAGATTTTATATATATATTATGTGATTACTAAAATTCTAACTGGGCTCTTTGTAGACATGAGCTCATTTTAAATTCATATGGAAATTTAAGGGTTTAAAATTAAAGGCTTAAAATATTGACGATGTATAAACTTTAGAAAAATCATACTCCCTTGTTCCAATAATACAGTAGCCAAAAGAATGTGATATTGGCATAAGAAGAAGACATATCAATAAATGGAATGAAACTGAGAGGCCAAGAAAAAATGTCAAGTAAATATGTTCAGTTGGTTTTCAATACGAGTGCTTAGGCAACTCTTTGGGGGAAAGAATCAACAAACATTGATTTGACAATGAGATATTAACATGCAAAAGAATGAAGTTGGATTACTTATTCATACAAGATACACAAATTAGGAAAATAGATCAAAGATTTAAATACAGAAGCCAAACCCTTAAAGAATAATAGAGGTCAAGACTTGTGACTTTAGAATTTGCAATACTTTTTTTTTTTAGAGATGAAATAGAAGCATGAATAACCAAGAAAAAAAGTGATAGATTTGACATCATGAAAATTAAAAATGGTTGTGCCAAAATTGTATTAAATGAGGTTCCTTAGAGAATCATAATCTATAGAAGTGTTAATTGGGTTGTCATACATGATAGAGAAGCCCAATCATGGCTCTTTGAGTGAAGAGATCCCAGTAATATATTAGGCCATATCTCAAGATTCCCAATCTGGTGCTAAAGATCTGGAAGTTTCCTGGAAGATGCTGGTATTCATTTCACATTGGAAGCTGATGTCAGATGTCAGCAGAGGACAGAGGTAGCAGCAACAGCAACAGTGATGAGGAAGAAGGCAACACCATCAGACCTACTTTCTTAGGATGAAGCTAAGGCTGACTTTTTATAGTTGGGTTGCCACTCAGTCTGAATGCAAGAGTTAATTCTTATGAACCACAACAACAACCAGCATGGCCTGATACTCCTAGGGGTATAGTAGTGGAGTAGTGGCATGTGTACCTTGGCAGTAAATAACACCTCTAATTGAACTTAAGACTCACCCAACAAAAGGGAAAACATGTCTGGTATTGGAAACCTGGGTAACTACTCACTGCTAGTGAAATTGTAGTTATTGGAAGAGAATTTATAACCACTTCTTTACTGATGCCAGAAACTAAACTTATAAAGTCTTACCAACATGACTGCTCAATATTAGCTGAACAAAGACGACATCAATGTAGATGACAAAGTGGACAAGGAAAAGCTCATGAAGCCTCAGCCCCACACAAAAGACTATAGGCAACACAGGAATTTTGGGACGAGCTAAGGTGGTTGTCCCTGGAGAAGAACACACCAATTGCTTTTCCAGTGACAAATGGTTGGCTGTGAATATATACAAGTAACATTATATGGACTTATCATGTTATGTTTAGGAAGATATATGTATATACAAATACCTATGTGTATGTGTTAACAATTAATAAAAGAAGAGGCCATGGATTTGAAGGAGAGCAGGGAGGGGTAAGTGGGAGGGCTTTGAGGGATGAAAGGGAAGGGAAAATGTTGTAATTATTTTACAATCTCAAAAATTAAGAAAAAAGAAAGGACAAATAATGTTCTATTCAACATTATTTTAGAGGTGCTAGGAAATGCAATAAAAAAAGAAAAATGGGCACACTTACTGGAAAGGAAGAGGTGAAACTTAGTGTATAAAGACAATAATTGTTTACCTAAAATTCCAAGATAAACAAACAAAATTCAATAGAACTATTAATACAGTTCAGTAAGTCACCTGAATATAAAACCAACATGCAAAACCAGCAGCTTTATTATAAATAGCAATAATGACACAAAGCATTTCACAAAGAAAGACATTACATACAGCACCAACATATACAGCAGTTGATCTGATGGAAAATGTACAAGATTCATATAAAAGAGAATAAGATTCACTGGAAAAATATAAATAAAACTGATCATGATTTGAGAGTAAAAGACTTGAAGTTTTAAGGATGATAGTTCTTCAGAAACTTAATTTAAATAAATATCAATCAAATGCCCTCAAAAGGATTATTATAAAACTTATCTAAGGAGAAAATGCACATGAGAGAAAAATAAATTTGAGAAGAACAATGAGGGGGCATTGGCCTGCCATATACTGACACATTTTATTATGTTGTAACAACCTAAACACTTGTATTGATGCTAAAATATGCATTCAATAGAATAATCCAAGAACAAATCAAGGGACATTGTTGTTACGCAATTTTTACCCCTCTTCTGTGAACTTGAGATTGAACTTGACCCCTTTGTCAGCAGCGTGAAGAAACAGTAATTCAAATGGAATGACATTGTCACAGTCCCTGATCAGCGCATGGATTTCCCCTGTGGGGGTAAAATCAGCTCTACCATTAGAAGAGCCGCTAGAGAGAATGGATGAGAGAAACGTGAATTTCAAAGTCTTGGCCAAAGCAAATCTAGACCATGATGATAGCAAGAATGTCACCACCTCAGACTTTCAAAACTCAGCAAAAACCATCAGGCATGAGTTCTCTTGTCGTAAGAGTTTTGTTTCTTAAAATACCCAGTTGTGATATGGGAATGTTTTTGTTTTAATCCCAGGTGTGGGCTGCTTCTGTTTATCCACACCTGAAAACTGTAAGTGCCTTGTGCACTATAGGGGCTTGGCTTAACCAGCTGCAGCAAGTTTAATTGTGAGGACTTTGGAGAGGGGTATAAATGCCAGAGCCTCAAAGGGATTGGGGTGGGGGGTGAGTGCTCTGAAGAAGGAAGAGGTTGCTGTTCTTCCTGCTGGCACTCCCCCACACTGCTGCTGGTTTGTCCTGCTGCTATGTTTCCTGGTTTGCTGGTTTGCTGTGTTTGCTGTTGCTGGTTTGCTAGACTGCTGGACTTCTGACTACTGAGATTGGTATTGTCCCTCAAAGAACTCATCACCCCCAAATCATCAGGAAGTAGCTCAAGAGACCTATGTCCCTTTCTCTTTTAACCTTCTTTATATCCTACCTAGTACTGAGGGGTTGGAAGGAATAAGGGTTGGAAGGGAGGTGGAGGTATCAAGTGCTATAAATAATATAGTGTAATAGAACTAAAAACAATAAAGCTACATATAACATTGTCTGTTTACTGTTAACCACGGTATCTTTCCTTCTTTCCCTCAAGTAAAAGTCACCAAAGACTGTGGAAATTTGTCTTCTATTGGTTTTTAGTGACGTTCTCATAATGGAATTAACAGAAATTCTAATCAAAGTAAGTAAGAGTAGACATTATCCTGGACATTGTCTGTTTGTGGGTTGATTGTCTCATGAGACTGTATATATACTAGCATCATGTGATCTTCTCCCCACTTATCCTATTTCTTTCAGTCCCACTACATCTTGAATACTGTCTTGGTTAGGATTTACATTGCTGTGAAGAGGTGCAGCATGTAAAGAAGGTTAAAAGGGAAAGGGATATAGGTCTCTTGAGCTACTTCCTGATGACTTGGGGGTGATGAGTCCTTTGAGGGACAATACCAATCTCAGTAGTCAGAAGTCCAGCAGTCTAGCAAACCAGCAACAGCAAACACATGACCACCGCAACTCTTAGGAAAGCATTCAATTAGGGTTGGCTTACAGGTTCAGAAGTTTGGTTCATTATCAACATGGTGGGAAGCATGGCAGCATTTTGCAGACATGGTGCTGGAGAGGTTGCCAGAGTTCTACATCTGGATCTGCAGGCAGCAGGAAGAGAGAGACACTGGGCCTGACTTGGGATTCTTGTACCACAAAATCCAACCCCTGTGACACATTTCCTCTAACAAGGTCACACCTACTCCAACTAGGCCACATGTCTTATCCTCTCAAATAATGGCATTCCCTATGAGCCTATGTGGGACATTTTCATTCAAACCATAACAAGTACCATGAAAAGTTAAGCCAGATTTTTAAAAATAATACAAACAAAACAAAATAAAATCTTTCAAATCTATTCTTTTATAAAGTTGAATTTTATTTATTTTTAAATTTATATGGATGTTTGTGTGTCCACTTGTCTATATATACATCACTTGTATGTATGGCCCACAGAGCCCAGAACAGAACATCATTGTCCCTGAAACTGGAGTTACAGGTGGTTGTGAGTTGCCATGTGGGTGTTCAGAACTGAACCTGGGTCCTCTGCAAGTATAGTCAATGCTCTTAACCACTAGGCCATCCTTCAGTCCCTGTTCTCCATTTTTGAAAGGCTTTTTGTTTAAAAGCAATAATATATTCTTCATCACACACTAGCATAGTTATTTTAATATACTAATATTTCTCAGGCAGTTAATCAGATCCTTTTCATAGTAAGATAAATTAGCATTGATCAAACATTTAAAAATAGCATTAAAAGAATAGACTATTACTAGCTGGGTGAACTGATTCACATTGTGGGGTTATATTAGTCTTTTATACTATCTTAAAAATTAAACCTAGATTGATTAAAGAAATCTATGTAAAAACAATAGTTTGAAAGCTACAGGAAAAGATTTTTATTATATTTGAAGGGAGTAAATATAGAAAATATAGATCACATTGGATGTTTCAAGCAGGAAAATTTAGTTTGTTTGTTTTTCTCTACGCTGCGGTAAAACATGGGACCCCATGCTCACTAAGTAAGTGCTGTGGCAATGAGATAATTCCAGGACCCTGAGAAGAATTTATCTCCAAGAGTTAACTGCTCCTGAAGTCTGTAGAAGGGATGGCAGTGCAGGATTGAACACCATCCGGAAGTGCTCCTCTCAGAAAACAGAAACTGCCAGTAACCGACCATCATAGCCGAAACCTCAGGGCGGGAAGCTGGCTGTGCTGCTCCTGTGGGCAGATGGGCGCCTACACCGGCCCACTGACGGCCGTGAGCATCATGACTGCACAGCCTGGACTCCAGGTCTTTCTGGAGACTCTGCAGAACCTAAATCACCTCTTCATTCAAGTTGCAGGGGGTTAAGAAATGAAGGCACACTGGAAAAGAAGGATGAGATGGCCGATGCCCATCTGTGGAGAAGCATCCCAGGCAAATAGAGAGTGATGTTGCATGTTGTCCCTCCTGAAGATCACTGCACTGCTATGGCAGACATTGATAGCTATTTATGCAATAACCTCCTTCCCCTTTCCCTTTCTTGTGGGATCCAAATACTAGTTATAGCAGCCATGTGCCTACTTTAACAACAACAGCAACAACAGGAACATCAGCAACAGTGATAACACGTTTTCAACCTTTCTTGGGGTTAGAAGTGGACAATTCAATAGTGACTGTGTGGAGCTTGTGAAAAATAAATCTCTTGAAAAGTCATGGACTCTGTGGGAGATGACACCACTCTGGCCTCTTTCCCCTTTTCCCTTCCTGAGTTAGAGATAGGTACAATGACTGGAGCTTATGCACTTTCTGAATAAACTGTGGATGAATGCCAGGAGTAAAAATGGTGGCATGGGATCCATAGGATGTCCAAGTATCAAGCAAGGTGGTGGTGGTGGTGCATGCCTTTGTTCTCAGCACTCATAAGGCAGAGGGAGGTGATCTCTGAGTTCAAGGCCAGCCTGGCTTACAGAGTGAGTTCCAAGACAGCCAAGGCGACATGGAGAAATCCTGACTTGAAAAACCAAAAAGAAAGAAAAAAAGGCCTGAGCCTCTAACAGTCACGGGCTGCTGTTCACTGTGTGAGGGTGCTTATTTCTGTCATTTCCGAGAGTGAGAACTAAACTTGGTGTGCTATTTAAAGCTCTTTATGTAGGTGTTTTATTTTATGTATTGAAACCTAAGCTCTGATACAGTAGCTGACTCTTGATTTTATTTGCATATCCTGTTCCCCATGTATTCAAAAAACTATTAATTATTTATTGTAAATAGAGTTAATGGGGTTGCTGAGAAACATATTATTATGAAGAAGAGAAGAGTAATAAGTTGGCCATTCGCCTTGACTTGGAGCTCTGACTGGATGTGCTGCCTATGCCGGAGAAGCTCTGGAGTAACACAACAGGCAAGGAAGAGAAAAGAGTGAATGAGGGCTGCAGAGATGGCTCAGAGGTTAAGAGCACTGGCTGCTCTTCCAGAGGTCCTGAGTTCAATTCCCAGCAACCACATGGTGGCTCACAACCATCCACAATGAAATCTGGTGCCCTCTTCTGGCCTGCAGGTATACCTGCAGACAGAACACTGTATACATAATGAATAAATAAATCTTAAAAAAAAAAAGAGTGAATGAGCCCAAACTGCCCTTAATCTGTGCAGCCACAGACAGCCGACCAGAGGTTCTTTACCCTGGATTCCTGTTATTTGAGAAAGTTACATCATGCTTGTTTTAGAGCCATGCTTTTAGTTTCTGTTTCTGTTTCTTGCAACCAAAGATATTCTAATTGATATCTGCCTTGCATTTGATATATGGGCTACTAGCCAAATGGTCTAATGATTGTAACAATAATTGCAATATAGCTTCAGTTCATTGAGCACTTTCAGTGCACCGTGGTGATAAGCGCTTTCTGTGGGTTATCGCATTTCATGTTCCAAATAATACTGTGCCTGTATACTCGTGTGATGGTGTGATGCTCACTTTAAGACAAAAGTCTACCTGCCAGATGGGGTGGGGCACACCTTTAATCTCAGGAGTCAGAGGAAGGCGGACCTCTGTGAGTTCAAGGCCAACCTGGTCTATAAAGTGAGCCCAGGACAGTCAAGGTTACACAGAGAAACCCTGTCTCAAAAAAACTAAAAAAAAAAAAACTAAAAAAAAAAGACAAAAGTCTAGGTCTTTTTTAAACATTTATTTATTACTTCAAGTTATGTCTCCATTACCACCCCTTCCCTCTATGCCCTCCTGGTTCCATCCTCCCACTGTCTACCCCCCATCACATCCCTCCAGTGTGGGGTGCCTCTGTGTATCAGCCTCCCTCAGTTCATTAGTCACATGAGGTCTAAGAGTGTCCTCTTGCACAGGAAGCATACATGGCAGTTCCACTAGGCTGGAGTGTCCCACTAACAGGTAGCCAAGTCCATGTTCCTATTCTTTTTGGTCTATTGATTGTAGGAGGGTTATCCTGTACTATATGGCTAAAATCCAGTTATAAGTGAACATATGCCATGTGTATCTTTCTGAGTCTGAGTTAGCTCACTCATGATGAACTTTTCTAGTTCCATCCATTTGGTTGCAAATTGTATGATTTCCTTGTTTCTGATAGCTGAGTAGTATTCCATTGTGTAAATGTACCACAGTTTAAAAAAAAAAAATCTGTTCTTCGGTTGAAAGACATCTGTGTTGTTTCCAGTTTCTAGCTATTACAAATAAAGCTGCTATGAACATAGTTGAGGAGATGTCCTTATGGATTGGTGAGGAATCTATTGGATATATGCCCAGGAGTGGTATGGCTAGGTCTTGAGGTAGGACTATTCCCAGTTTTCTAAGATATCACCAGACTGATTTCCAGGGTGATTGTACAAATTTTCACTCCCATCAGCAATGTAGAAGTGTTCCCCTTTCTCTGCAGCCTCACCAACATATGCTGTCTTTTGAGTTTTTGATCTTAGCCATTCTGAGAGGAGTGAGAAGGAATCTCAGAATCGTCTTGATTTGCATTTCTCTGATGATTAAGGATGTTGAGCATTTCTTCAAGTGACTTTTGGCCATTCTAGCTACAGGGAAACTGTTAAAAGCCCCGCCGACTTAGGCAGGCTGCTATGGAACATAGCACTTCTGGCAGGGAAAAGGTGGCTGAGGTTCCCATGAGTCCAAGTGCTGTAGATGCCTTGTGAACTCCATATTGGAATTCCCTGCCCATGCCCACTTTGCCAGGGCACTCACTCTACAGCATCTAGATCTTGGTCTGGAGCAGTAAAGCAGTTTTGGACCATTGTGTGTTTCCCCAGAGAGTGGGCAGCACTGTACCACAGAGCTTCTGACTGAGAGCACAGGTTGAAATTGGGATCCCCTTGAGAACAGCCTGGGAGGACCATGACCACAGTCCTGACCACAGTCTTGAAGCTTGAGCTACATGGAAAGTGCCAGAAACCCTGCTGGCTCAGGAACGCTGGACTGAAGCACAATTATTCTGGCAGAGAAAAGGCAGCTGAGCTTCCCCAAATCCAAGCACTGTGGACAGGGTGTGAACTCCACATCAGAACTCCCTGATGGCACCTGCCTTGTCTCTCAGCTGAACACCCAGGCTACAACTCAGAGAGCTCCAACCCTGGGGCAGTGAAACAACCCTGGACCATGCTCACTGCCTGGATGACATGAGCTTTACCACATCACAGTGCTTCTGGCTGTACAGCACACATTGAACCTGACAGCCCCCTGAGAGCAGCTTGGGAGGTCCATGATCATGGTCCTGATGCACAAGTTGCAGGGGAACTTCAGCTCTAGCCTACAGCCTGTGGCCTCCCGGCCCCCACCAACATTTCTAAGAAGACCAGCTGTATCTCAAGAACCTGCAGGCAGGAATAACACATCCCACTCTAACCCCTGTCCTGAGTTCCCAGTTGGGACACAACAGGAAGGGGTGAGCTGTGGGAGGTCCATTGAGAACCAGTCCCAACACAAGGCCCCATCTAGCCTATGGAGAGCTACAGATCACCAAGATTATATGCCCTCTACACCAAAGCTCCTTCCTTGGCACCAAGTATAGAAGGTACCAGGAATAAACAGCTAAGAACCACCAGATGGCTAAAGGACAGCAAAAGAACAGAACTGACAAAAGTCAGGGAAATATGACTCCAACAAAATTCAGCTATGCTAGTACAGCAAGCCCTGACCATTCCATCACAGCTGAAACATGAAAATGATGATAAATCTACACTTAGGAAAATGATAGAGGCCTTACAAGAAGAAAATAAATCCTTGAAACAAAGAAATCACAATTTTACAAGTGAAAGCAATGGAGAATTCCATTAGAGACCTCCAAGCTCACTCAGTCAAACATGATTGGGAAAGAGACAGGGTTATGAAGGATTTGAAATATTTTCAGGCAAAGACAACCAAATTGGAGCAGGAAATGGGTAAAACAGTTCAAGACCTGAAATTAGAAATGGAGGCAATAAAGAAAACATAAGCAGAGACAATCCTAGAGGTGGAAAACCAAGGAAAGAAAATAGGAACTACAGAAATGGGTATCACAAATAGTATACAAGAGATGGAAGACAGAATCTCAGGTGTGGAAGACTCAATTGAAGAAATCAGTACAACAACCAATGAAAATGATAAATCTAAAAAATTCCTCACCCACAACATCCAAGAAATCAAGGACTCAATGAAAAGATGGAACCTAAGAATTACAGGCATAGAGGAAAGAGAAGACTCATGATTCCAAAGTCCAGGAAATATTTTCAACAAAATCATAGGAGAAAATTTCCCAAACTGAAAGAAAGAGATGCTGATAAAGTTCCAAGAGGCATACAGAACACCAAATAGATTAGACCAGAAAAAAAAAATCCTCTCACCATGTAATTAATTCAACTCCAAATGTACAGAACAAAGAAAAAATATTAAAAACTGTGAGAAAAAAGTCAAGTAACATATAATGGCAGACCCATCAGAATATACCTGACTTCTCCTCAGAAACTCTAAAAGCCAGAAGGGCCTGGGCAGACATCCTACAAGCCCTAAGAGAACATAGGTGCCAGCCCAGACTACTATACCCAGCAAAACTTTCTATCACCATAGACGGAGGAAGCAAGATGTTCCATGACAAAACCATGGAATATCTATCCACAAATTCAGCTCTACAAAAGACCCTAGAAGGAAAATTCCAACCCAGAGAAGATAACTATACCCAAAGAAACATAGGAAACAAAAAACTCCACTGCAGCTAACCCAAAAGAAATGCACAATCACACAACCACCATCCACATCAAAATAACAGGAAATAACAACCTTTGGTCATTAATATCCATCAACATCAATGGACTCAACTCCCCAATAAGAAGACACAGGTTTACAGAATGGATCCATAAACAAAGCCCATCACTTTGCTGCATACAAGAAATACACCTCACTAACAAAGATAGATGCTATCTCAGAGTAAAGGGCTGGGAAAAGGTTTTCCAAGCAAATGGTCCCAGGAAACAAACTGGAATAACCATCCTAATATCAAATAAAATAGACTTTCAACCGAAATTAATTAAAAAAAAAAGATAGGGAAGGATACTACATACTCATTAAATGAAAAATTCATCAAGATGACATCTCAATACTGAATATCTATGCCCCAAATACAAGGGCAATCACATTTATAAAAGAAACTCTTCTAAAGCTTAAACCACACATTGATCCCCACATACTAATAGTGGGAGACTTCAACATCCCACTCAGACCAATGGACAGGTCATGGAGACAGAAACCAAACAGAGAAATATGAGCCTAACAGAGGTCATGAACCAAAACATATCAACAAAACATTGTACCCAAACACAAAAAAAAAATATTCTTTCTTCTCAGCACCTCATGGAACCTTCTTCAAAACCGACCATATAATCGGACACAAAGCAAGCCTCAACAGACACAAGAAAATTGAAATAACCCCTTGTATCTTATCAGAGAACCTGAATTAAAGCTGGACTTCAACACAACAGAAATGCCAAAAAAGCCTACACATTCATGGAAACTGAACAACTCTCTACTCAATGACTACTGGGTCAGGGAAGAAATAAAGAATAAAGTAAAAAACTTCCTAAAATCCAATGAAAATGAAGGCACAACATACCCAAACCTATGGGACACAATGAAAGCAGTGCTATGTGGAAAGTTCATAGCATTAGGTGCCTTCAAAAAGAAAATTGTGACAGCTCATATTAGCAACTTAACAACAGAACTGGAAATGCTAGGGAAGCAAACACTCTTAAGAGGAAGAGACCGTTGGAAATCATCAAACTCAGAGCCGAAATGAACAACTTAGAAAAAAAAAATACAAAGAATCAACGAAACCAAGAGTTGGTTCTTTGAGAAAATCAACAAAATAGACACTTATCCAAACTAACTAAAAGGCAGAGGGAAAATACACAAATCAATAAAATCAGAAATGAAAAGGGAAAAATAACAACAGACATTGAGGAAATCCAAAGAATCTTTAGGTATTATTTCAAAAACCCCAAAATTTGAAAACTTAAGTGAAATGGACAATTTTCTTGATAGATTCTACCTACCAATATTAAATCAAGATCAGGTTAACAAATTAGACATTCCTATATCCCATAAGGAAATAGAAGCAGTCATTAAAAGTCTCCCAACCATAAAAAGCTCAGGGCCAGAGGGTTTCAGCACAGAATTCTACCAGACCTTCAAAGAAGAGCTAATACCAATATTCTTCAAGCTCTTCCACAAAATAGAAACAGAAGGAACACTGCCAAAATCATTCTATGAGGCCACAGTCACCTTGATACCTAAACCACACAAAGACCCAACAAAGAAAGAGAATTTCAGACCAATTTCCCTCATGAACATAGATGTGAAAATACACAATAAAATATTTGCAAACCAAATCCAAGAACACATCAAAAGTATCATACACCATGATCAAGTAGGCTTCATCCCAGGAATGCAGGGATGATTCAACATATGAAGATCCATTAATGTAATCCACCATATAAACAATCTGAAGGAAAAAACCACATGATCATCTCACTAGATGCTGAAAAAGCATTTGACAAAACCAGTGCTCCTTCATGCTAAAAATCCTGGAGAAAGCTGGCATACAAGGACCATATCTAGATATAATAAAGGCAATATACAGCAAGCCAGTAGCCAACATCAAATTAAATGGAAAGAAACTTAAAGCATTTCCTCTAAAATAAGGGGCAAGGCAAGGATACCAACTCTCCCCTTATCTCTTCAACATAGTACTTGAAGTTCTAGCTAGAGCAATAAGAGAAGTAAAGGAGACTAAGGGGATACAAATTGGAAAGGAAGAATCCAAAGTATCCCTATTTACAGATGATATGATAGTATACATAAGTACCCCAAAAATTCCACCAGAGAACTCCCACAACTGATAAACATCTTCAACAAGATGGCTGGATGCAATATTAATTAAAAAATTAGTAGCCCTTCTTTATATAGAAGATAAATGGGCTGAGAAAGAAATTAGGAAGACACCACCCTTCACAATAGCCACAAATAATATAAAATACTTGGAGTGACTCTAACCAAGCAAGTGAAAAACCTGTATGACAAGAACTTCACATACTTGAAGATAGAAATTGAAGAAGACATCAGAAGATGGAAAGATCTCCCATGCTAATGGATAGGTAGGATCAACATAATAAAAATGGCCATCCTACCAAAAGCAATATACAGATTCAATGCAGTTCCTATCAAAATACCAACACAATTTTTTTTACAGATCTTGAAAGAACAATTTTCTACTTCATATGGAACAACAAAAAACCCAGAATAGCTAAATCAATCCTGTACCCACCACCCAAAAAAAATCTGGAGGTATCACCATCCCTGATTTCAAGCTATACTATAGAGCAATAGTAATAAAAACAGCATGGTAGTGGTATAGAAACAGACTAGTGGATCAATGGAATCGAATTGAACAGAACACAAATAGCTCAGGCCCTAAGACCAATGATCAATAAATAGGACCTCAATGAACTGAAAAGCTTCTGTAAGGCAAAGGGCACTGTCATTTGAACGAAACGACAACCTACAGACTGGGAAAAAATCTTCACAATCCCACATCTGACAGAGGGCTAATATCCAAAATTTGTAAAGAACTCAAGAAATTAAACACCAAGAAACTAAATAATCCAATGAAAAAAATGGGGAACAGAGCTAAAACCAATAATTCACAAAGGAGGAATCTCTAATGGCCTAGAGACATTTGAAGAAATGCTCAACATCCTTAATCATCAGAGAAATGCAACTCAAGATGACTCTGAGATTCCATTTCACACCTGTCAGAATGGCTAAGATCAAAAACTCAAATGACAGCACACACTGGCAAATTTGTGGAGAAAGGGGAACACTCCTCCATTGCTTGATGGGAGTGCAACTTGTACAACCTCTGTGGAAATCAGTCTGGCAATATCTTAGAAAACTTGGAATAGCTCCACCTCAAGAACCAGCCATACCACTCCTGAGTATACATTCAAACAATTATTCACCAAACCACAAGGACAAATGATTCCTCACCAAACCACAAGGACATCTCCTCAACTATGTTCATAGCAGTTTTATTTGTAATAGCTAGAAACTGGAAACAACCCAGATGTTCCTCAACCAATGAATGGATAAAAAAGCTGTGGTACATCTACACAATGGAATACTACTCAGCTGTCAGAAGCAAGGATATCATGCAATTTGCAGCCAAATGAATGGAACTAGAAAAACTCATCCTGAGTGAGCTAACCCAGACCCAGAAAGATGCACATGACATCTATCCACTTATAACTGGATTTTAGGCATATAGTACAGGATAACTATCCTACAACCAAAAGACTGAAAGGAAGGGGAACATGGACTTTGTTACTTGTTAGTGGGACACTTTGCCCTAGTGAAGCTGCCATGTAGGCCCCCAGTGCAAGAGGAGGCTCTTAGTCCTCATATGGCTGCTGGACTGAAGGCTGCTGGGTATGTAGGGCACCCCACACTCCCACACCAGAGGAGAAGGATAGGTGGGAGAAGGGGGAGAGGGTGGGAAGGTGGGTCTGGGAGGGGTGGAGGTAGGGGACTGTGATGGAGTTATATGTAAATTGAAGTAATAAATAAACATTAAAAAAATCTAAGAGAGAAAGGGTATAGTTCCAGAGGGCATGCAGGCCATCATGTGGGAAAGGCGTGGCAGTAGGAGCACGAGGCTATCTCATTACATTACATTGACATTCTCAAAGCAGAGAGAGAAGAGGAAGTGGGCCAGGCTATAAAATTCTAAATCTCATCCCCAGTGATCTATTTCTTCCATCAAGGGTCTAACTCCTAAAGTTTCCATAACCTTCCCAAAAAAACATTGCCTCCAGCTGGAGACCAAGTGTTGAAAAGCATTCAAACCTCATATGTGGCTCTGTAGCATAATTTTAAAACGGGTAATGTAAAGCCGGGTGTAGTGGCGCAGGCCTTTAACCTCAGCATTCGGGAGGCAGAGACAGGCGGATCACTGTGCATTCAAGGCCAGCAGGGTCTAGAAAGTTAGTCCAGGACAGCCATGGATTGTTACACAGATCGAAAAACAAAAACAAACAAAAAAATCCAACCCCCCCCCCACAAAAAGAAAAAAAACATTCAATGTGATTCGTTTAGCACCATTTTTCCTGTAAAAGATTTCTTTAACTGTTTAGGGTCTTCAGTGTTTCCATACAATTTTTGGGTTTAGTTGCTGGGTTTTGTTTTTTTTTTTTTTTTTTTAGCTCAGTGAAGAATCCTACTGGAATTTGACAGGGATTGCATTGAGTTTGTAGATTTCTTTTGTTAATACAGATATTTTCACCATGTTAATTCTGGCTACTAATGAGCACACAAAAGCACTCCATCGTACAGTGTCCTTCAATGTCTTTTGGTGACTTCAAGCTGTCACTTGAAGTTAGGTTTATTCCTAGATGTTTTTAAAACTATCGTGAATAGAATATGTCCCCCTCCAGTTTCCAGTTTAATATTGGTATTAACTGATTTTGTATCTTGTTTCTTTGCTGAAAGTATTTATCAAATAAATGAGTTTTCTGGTGGAGTCTTTGGGGGTCTCTTAAGTATATAGGATCAGGTCATTTGTAGATAGGGATAATTTGATTTCTTCCTTTCTTATTTGAATCCATTTTATTTCCTTCTCTTCCCTTACTGGTCTAGTTAAGACTTCGAGCATTCCTATTGAATAAGAGCAGAGAGAATGAGCACCTTTTTCTCCTTCTGGATTTTAGAGGAAATGTTTTCAGTTTCCTCCAACTCAGTATAATGACGACTGTGGGTTTGTTATGTTGGGATGTAATTTTTTCTATTCCTTGTGTCTTATAGCTTTTATTATGAAAGGGTGTTGACTCTTACTGAAATCTTTTTACAGAAGTTGAGATCATCTTCTTATGTCAATTAATGTGCTTGCTGAATTATACTTATTGACTAGTGTATATTGAGCCCACGTTGCATCCTTGGAATAAAATCAATTTGTCATTGCATATGAGCTTTGTAACATGTTCATAAATTCATTTTGTAAGAATTTTATTGAGAATTTTTGAATCAATGGTCATCAGGGAAATTGATGTGTATCTGTCTTTGTTGTGTCTTTATCTAGTTTTGGAATCTAGGTAACTGGCTTTGTAAAACAAGTTTGATAGTATTCTTTCTCTTTCAGTTTGAGGAACATTTGTGTTAGCTCTTAAATAGATTCACGGAACTCAGTAGTGACTTCCCCTGGATTTTTGTATGTTATAAATATTTTTGTTATGACTTCAGTTTCATTGAATGCTGTGGTTCTGTGTAGATTTATGTCATCTCTTCTGTGTATTAGGAATTTATCTATTTTTCGTGATTTTCCAGGGGTTGGTGTCAGGAGGTATAAGTTTTCTGACTATTCCCTAATGATTCTCTGTTTTTCACTGAATTCTGTAGTAAGATCCTCTATTTCATCTCTAATATTATTAATTTGGGTATTTTCTGTGCATTGGCTAGTTTGGGTAGAAATTTTTCAATTTTAGTTTTTAAGAGCCAATTATTTATAAATCCACATATTATTTTATTACCTTATCCATTCTACCCAAATTTTATCCATTTCTACCCTGATCTTTATTTCTTCTTGCCAACCACCATTTTGGGTTTGAGGTTTTTACTGTTTTTCTAAGGCGTTGATATGTATTTTTAGACTTTTTCTGAGTTCTTTCTGATTTTGAAATGTAAGCACTCAGAGCCATGAAATATTCTCTCTTTTTTTCCTCACTTTAAATCGTTTATTTATTACTTTGTTACATCTCCATTGCCATCCCCTCCCTCCACCCCCTCCTGGCTCCTCCCTCCCACCCTCTACCCCCTCTCCCAACCTTCCTATGCCTCTAGTGTGGGATGTCTCCGTGTATCAGCACCCCTCAGTTCGTTAGTCACATGAGGTCTAAGAGCTTCCTCTTGCACAGGAGGCATACATGGCAGTTCCCCTAGGGTGGGGTGTCCCACTGACAGGTAACCAAGTCCCTGTTCCTGTTCTTTTGGGTCTATTGATAGTAGGATGGTTATCCTATACTATAATGGCCAAAATCCAGTTATAATTGAATATATGCCCTGTGTATCTTTCTGAGTCTGAGTTTGTTCACTCATGATTATCTTTTTCTAGTTCCGTCCATTTGGTTGCAAATTGCATGATTTCCTTGTTTCTGATAGCTGGGTAGTAGTATTCCATTGTTTAAATATACTGCAGTTTTTGTTTTTTGTTTTCGTTTTATCCATTCTTCTGTTGAAGGACATCTGGGTTGTTTCCAGTTTCTAGCTATTACAAATAAAGCTGCTATAAACATAGTTGAGGAGATGTCTTTATGGACTGGTGAGGAATCTTTTGGATATATGCCCAGGAGTGGTATGGCTGGGCCTTGAGGTAGAGCTATTCCAAGTTTTCTAAGATATCACCAGACTGATTTCCATAGTGATTGTACAAGTTTGCTCTCCCACCAGCAATGTGGGAGTATTCTCCTTTCGCTGCAGCCTGACCAGCATATGCTGTCTTTTGAGTTTTTGATCTTAGCCATTCTGACAGGAGTGAGATGGAATCTCAGAGTCATCTTGAGTTACATTTATCTGATGATTAAGGATGTTGAGCATTTCTTCAAGTGTCTCTTGGCCATTTTAGATTCCTCTTTTGTGAATTCTCTATTTAGATCTGTTCCCCATTTTTTGACTGGGTTACTTGGTTTCTTGGTGTTTAACTTCTTGAGTTCTTTATAGATTTTGGATATTAGCCCTCTGTCAGATGTGGTGAAGATCTTTTCCCAGTCTGTAGGCTGTTGTTTTGTTTTAATGACAATGCCTTCTGTCTTACAGAAGCTTTTCAGTTTTATGAGGTCCCCTTTATTAATTATTGGTCTTAGGGTATTAGGCTTTATGTTAAGGTCTTTGATCCACTTGGACTTAAGTTTTGTGCAAGGTGACAAGTACGGGTATATTTGCATTCTTTTACATGTGGACATCCAGTTACACCAGCATCATTTGTTGAAGATGCTGTCCTTTTTCCATTGTATGGTTTTTGCTTCTTTGTCAAAAATTAAGTCACTGTAGGTGTGTGGGTTTATTGTGGGTCTTCAATTCAATTCCATTGGTCAACTTGTCTATTTCTCTATCAGTACCATGCTGTCTTTATTATTACTGCTCTGTAGTATAGCTTGAAATCAGGGATAGTGATACCTCTAGATGTTGTTTTATTGTAAAGGAGTGATTTAGATATTCTGAGTTTTTTTGTTTTTCCATATGAAGGGGAGAGTTATTCTTTCGAGGTCTGTAAAGAATTGTATTGGTATTTTGATGGGAATTGCATTGAATCTGTGTATTGCTTTTGGTAGGATGGCCATTTTTATTATGTTGATCCTTCCTATCCATTAGCATGGAAGATCTTTCCATCTTCTGATGTCCTCTTCAATTTCTTTCTTCAAGGACTTGAAGTTCTTTTCTTCAGGTCTTTCACTTGCTTTGTTAGAGTTACCCCAGGTATTTTGTATTATTTTTGGCTATTGTGAAGGGGGTTGTTTTCCTAATTTCTTTCTCAGCCCATTTATCTTTGTGTAAAGAAAGGCTACCCATTTTTTTAAAGTTAATTTTGTATCCAGCCACATTGCTGAAAGAGCCTATCAGCCGTAGGAGTTCTCTGGTGGAATTTTTGGGGTCACTTATGTATACTATCATACCTCAATGAATAGGGATAATTTAACTTCTTCCTTTCCGATTTTTATCCCCTTGATCTTCTTTATTTGTCTTATTGCTCTGGCTAGAACTTCAAGTAGTGTGTTGAAGAAGTATGAGGAGAATGGGCATCCTTGCCTTGTCCCTGAATTTAGGGGAAATGCTTTAAGTTTCTCTCCATTTAATTTGTTATTTGGCTACTGGCTTGCTGTATATTGTCTTTATTATTTCTAGGTATGGTCCTTGTTTTCTAGTTCTTTTCAAGACTTTTAGCATGAAGGGGTGTTGTATATTGTCAAATATTTTTTCTGCATCTAATGAGATGATTATGTGTTTTTTTTTCCTTTCAGCTTGTTTATATGGTGGATTACATTAATGGATTTTCATATGTTGAACCATCCTTGCATTCCTGGGATAAAGCCTACTTGATCATGGTGTATGATACTTTTGATGTGTTTTAGGATTTGGTTTGAAAATATTTTATTGTGTATTTTCACATCTATGATCATGAGGGAAATTGGTCTGAATTTCTCTTTGTTGGGCTTTTGTGTGGTTTAGGTATCAGGGTGACTGTGGCCTCATAGAATGAGTTTGGCAGTGTTCCTTCTGTTTCTATTTTGTGGAAGAGTTTGAAGAATATTGGTATTAGTTCTTCTTTGAAGGCCTGGTAGAATTCTGTGCTGAAACTATCCGGACCTCAGCTTTTTTAAATTGGGAGACTTTTAATGACTGTTTCTATTTCCTTAGTGGTTATAGGACTGTTTAATTTATTAATCTGATCTTGATTCAACTTTAGTAGGTTGACTCTATCAAGAAAGTTGTCCATTTCATTTAGATTTGCAAATTTTGTGGAATACTGGTTTTTGAAGTAAGACCTAAAGATTCTTTGGATTTCCTCGATGTCTGTTGTTATTTCTCCCTTTTCATTTCTGATTTTATTGATTTGTGTATCTTCCCTCTGCCTTTTAGTTAGTTTGGCTAAAGATTTGTCTATTTTGTTGATTTTCTCAAAGAACCAACTCTTGGTTTCGTTGATTCTTTGTATTGTTCTTTTTGTTTCTAAGTTGTTGATTTCAGCCCTAAGTTTGATGATTTCCTGCCATCTGCTCCTCTTGGGAATGTTTGCTTCTTTTTTTTTTTTTTCCCTAGCTCCTCCAGTTCTGCTATTAAGTTGCTAATATGAGCTGTCACAATTTTCTTTTTGAAGGCACTTATTACTATGAACTTTCCACATAGCACTGCTTTCATTGTGCCCCATAGGTTTGGGTTTATTATGCCTTCATTTTCATTGAGTTTTAAGAAGTCTTTGATTTCCTTCTTTATTTGAGTAGAGAATTTTTTTAATTTCCATGAATGTGTAGGCATTTTGATATTTATGTTGTTGTTGAATTCCAGCTTTAATCCATAATGGTCTGATAAAATACAAGGGGTTATTTCAATTTTTTTGTATCTGTTGAGACTTGCTTTGTGAGGAGTATATGGCCAATTTTGGAGAAGGTTCCATGAAGTGCTGAGAAGAAGATATATTCTTTTTAATGTAGTGAAATGTTCTATAGATATCTGTTAGGTTCATTTGATTCATGACCTCTGTTAGTCTCATTATTTCTCTGTTTGGCTTCTGTCTCAATGACATGTCCATTGGTGTGAGTGGGGTGATAAAGTCTCCCACTATTAGTGTGTGGGGATCAATGTATAGTTTAAGGTTTAGTAGTGTCTCTTTTACAAATATGTGGGTGTCCTTGTGTTTGGGGCATAGATATTCAGTATTGAGATGTCATCTTAATGAATTTTTCCTTTAATGAGTATGTAGTATCCTTCCCTATTTTTTTTTATTAATTTAAGTTGAAAGTCTATTTTATTTGATATTAGGATGGCTACTCCAGCTTGCTTCCTGGGACCATTTGCTTGGAAAATCTTTTCTCTACCCTTTACTCTGAGGTAGAGTCTATCTTTGCTGGTGAGGGGTATTTCTTGTATGCAACAAAATGATGGGTCTTGTTTACAGATCCATTCTGTAAGCCTATGTCTTTTTATTTGTGAGTTCAGTCCATTGATGTTGATGGATATTAATGACCTTAGTTTGTTATTTCCTTCTCTTTAGGTGGTGGTAGTGATTTAGGTGTTTCTTTTGGCTTAACTGCAGTAGAGTTATTTGTTTCCTGTGTTTTCTTGGCTGTAGTTACCTTCTCTCAGTAGGAATTTTCCTTCTAGGATCTTCTGTAGAGCTGGATTTGTGGGTATTGTTTGACTTTGGTTTTGTTGTGGAAAATTTTTTTTCTCCATTTATAGTAATTGAAAGTTTTTCTAGGTACAGTAATCTGGGCTGGGACCTGTGGTCTCTTATGGCTTGTAGCACATCTGACCATGCCCTTCTGGCTTTTAAAGTTTCTGAGGAAAAGTCAGGTGTAATTCTATTGGGTCTACCATTATATCTTACTTGGCTTTTTTATCTTACAGCTTTTAATATTCTTTCTTTGTTCTGTATATTTGGAGTCTCAACTATTAGGTGTCAGGAGGAATTTCTTTTCTGGTCCATTCTGTTTGGGGTTCTGTATGCCTCTTAGATGTTTACTGGCATCTCTTTTTTTAGGTTTGGGAAATTTTCTTCTATGATTTTGTTGAAAATGTTTCCTGGTCCTTGGAGTCTGGAGTCTTCTCTGTCATCTATGCCTATAATTTGTAGGTTCTATCTTTTCATTGAGTCCTTGATTTCTTGGATGTTATGAGTGAGGACTTTTTTAGATTTCTCATTCTCTTTGGTTGTTGTATTTATTTCTTCAATTGAGTCTTCCATGCCTGAGATTCGGTCTTCCGTCTCTTGTATCCTATTGGTGACACTCATGTCTGTTGTTCCTGCTCTCTTTCCTTGATTTTCTAACTCCAGAATTATCTCTGCTTTCAATTTATTTATTGTTTCCACTTATAATTTCAGGTCTTGAACTGTTTTATATATTTCCTGTTCTAAATTGATTGTCTTTGCCTGCAGTTCTTTCATAGCTTTCTCTCTTTCCCATTCTTATTTGACTTGGAAGTCTTTACAGGAATTCTCCATTGCTTTCATCTGTAGGATTGTTGCTTCTTGAGATTCTTTAAGGGATTTATTTTCTTCTTTTAAGGCCTCTGTCATTTTCATAAGCATTGATTTGTCATCAGATTCTTGTATTTCAGCCATGTTGTGATGATCCAGGCTTGCTGTATTAGTATGGTTGCGTTTTGATGGAGTCATATTTCCCTGACCTTTGTCAGTTCTTTTCTTTCTCTGACCTTTTGCCATCTGGTGTTCCTTAGTTGTTTGTTCCTGGGGTCTTCTATGTAGTCCTATGTAGCCTTTGTAGTCCTATTTAGTCCTGAGGGTGAAAAGTCTAGGTGAAATTTTCTCTTACAATTGCTGTAGCTGTACCCCATGGGTTCTGGTAGGCCATGTTTTCATTTTCATTTGATTCTAGAAACTTTGCAATGTGTTCTTTGGTTTCTTCAACAACACATTGATCATTATAGTATGTACTTTTCAGCCTCCACATACCTGTGTAGTTCAATTTTGTTCATATTATTAGTATCTGTGTTACTGATATGATTAAGGACATTAATTTAATTCTTTCATATTTAGTAAGACTTGACTTGTGACCTAAAATATTGTCTGTTTTAGAGAAGGTTTCATATGCTACTGAGAAGAATATGCATATTCTATTTCTATTGAAAGAAATATTTCCTAAATACCTGTTATTTGCTCTGTGGCATAATTTAACTTTGAGATTTCTTTGATTTCTAGTTTGCATGACCTATTTAGATATGCAAAGGAGATATTGAAATAACCAAGTAATATTGTATCAGGATTCATCTGATCTTCTAAGTCCATTAGTGTTATGAAATTCCGGGCCCCACTGTTTGGTGCACATATTTATAATTTCTATACTTTCTCAATGAACTGTTCTCCTTCTTAATATGAAATGTGCTTTCTTTACCTCTTATAAATTTTTGAAGTGTACTTTATCAAACATAAACAAAAATAAAACAGTTTGGTTTTACTTTCTATTCACTTGTTAGATTGTGTTCAATCCTTTGATCTTTAGTCTGTGGGTGTCTTTGCCAGTAAAAACTATGTTCCTTGGAGCCAACAAATAACTGGGCCTAACTTTTTAAAAGTCTCATCAGTATATATATTTCTCTTTATTGGTGAGTTAAGGCCATTTACATTTAAGATTATTATTGATAGTTGTGCACTAATTCCTGTATTCTCATTTGTCTAGTTGGTTTCAATTATTTATATTCTTCTTTCTCCCCTGTTAGTATCAGGAGAGATTTGCTGCTTTACTGGATTGAATACAATATATTCCCTCCTCCTTTTTGTTCCTCCAGTCCACTCATGAAATTTATTCTTTCTTGTGCCTTCATTATTGATGCTGTCTGTCTCCTTCTACAGTGGTTGTAGATTCTACTTAGTAGTTATAGATTGCCTTGGTTTGTGTCTTAAACTGTTCTATATTTTCATACACTTTAAATAAAGGTTTGGGGCTAGAAAGATGACTCAGTGGTTAAGAGCACTGGCTGTTCTTCCAAAGGACCCAGGTTCAAATCCCAGAACCCACATGGCAGTTCACAGCTGTCTGTAATTGCGGGGCATGGTGGCCCACACCTTTAATTCCAGCACTTGGGAGGTACAGGCAGTTGGATCTCTGTGAGTTCAAGGCCAGCTTGGTCTACAAAGTGATTAGAGGACAGCCAGGGATACACAGAGAAACCCTGTCTCGAAAAACCAAAAAATAAAATAAAATAAAGGTTTGATGAACACAGTACTCTGGGGTGGCAGCTATTTTCTTTTGGGGATCCAGATACATTATTGTTTCATGCTTTTCTGGCTCTGGGAATTGCTCATGAGGGTTGCTGATATGATGTTATTCTGATGTTTCTGCCTTTGTAGGCAAGATAGCCCCTTTTTTCTTAAGCTTTAAGCACTGCTTCTTTGTTTTGTAATTTAAAATATGTGTATGTGTGTATGTATGTGTGGTTGTTCTTCATATGTGTTTGGATACCAGGGGAGTTGTGGGTGTACCCTGCTCTATGATTTTTGTATTGTTTTCTTGACGGAGGATCTCTCACTAAAACTGGAACTTGCTCTGTTGGGTAGGCTGACTGGTCAGAAAGCCTCTGGTACTCACCTGTTTCCACTCTGTAGTCTGAGGTTACAGGCACATATGACCATATCTAGCTTTTATGTGAGTGTTGTGGGTCCTGAACTCAGGTCTCATGCTTACATAGTAAGCACTCATGCCCACAGAGCCATCTCTCCATCCCTGTTTTATAGTTTTGGCATTTTTTTTCTTTTAAAAAATTAATTCATTCTTTGACAATCTCATACATGTGTATAATAAATACATTCTGGTCACACTCATCCCCCTATCTGGCCTTATAATCCTCTTACCACATCAACTGCCTTTCCTCTCAACAAGTTCCCCTCCCACTATCATGTCTTTTGATTTTGTTTTTTCTCTGAAAGCCACTGAGTTTAAATAGATCTACCTGTTTGGGCTTGAGTGTGGAGCTATGTACTGGGATAGGCAAGTTACCTACACCACTGAAAATAATGGCTCCTTCTTATCAGCAGCCATCAACCACTAGCAGTTCCCTAGAGACAGGACAAGCCCTATGAGCCCTTTCCTTATCCATGATGGAATGTTGTTATGTCTAGTCTTGTGCAGGCCCTGTGCAAGAAATCACAACTGTTGTGAATTCTTAGGCACAATGGCCATGTCATACCCAGAAGACAGCATTTTATGGCTTTCCTCCCAACCATTTGGCTTTGACATTCTTTCTTCAACAAAGTCCAATTAATGTTGCTCATATGTATGTTTCTACGGGTGAACACTTGGCATTAGATAAACAGTTAAGGGGCTCATCCCTGAGGAGAACTGTCTCTTGCTCAGCAGTCATTAGTTGCCTGTAGCTCTTCATCAAGGGGTGGAGTCTCATGAGATGTCCACTGGTGGTGTCATTGTTCAAGTCTTGTTTAGGCTAACATACTGTTGAGATTTTATGGATGCAACTTCTGCAGCAGATATCCTGGTCCTCTGGCTTTTACAATCTTTCTGTTCCCTCTTTTGCAGCATCCCCTAAGCCTTATGAGTAGAAGTTAAATGTAGACAGTGGGGTTGGGGACCCCATAGTTTATTGTTGTGTTTGACTACTGGTAGCTTTTTGCTAATGGTGTCTATCTGGTGGCAAAAGAAGCTTCAATGAAGACAAGGTGAGATCTGGATAAGATTTGGATTATAGTTATTCTAAATTAACCTGGAGAAGGGGCGGTGGTGTGAGTAAGTTTGGCCCCCATAGAGGCACATGTTTGAATGCTTGGCTCATAGGGAGGGGCACTACTAGGAGATGTGGTCTTGTTGGAGCAGGTGTTCTCTTTTTGGAGGAAGTGTGTCACTGTGGGCATGGGCTTGGAGGTCTTATATGCTCAAGCCCAATGTGGCACATAGTCTCCTTCTGATGCCTGTGGATAAAGATGTAGAAATCTCAGTTTCTTCTCCAGCACCATGTCTGCCTGCACACTGCCATGCTCCCTGCCATGATAACAGTAGACTAAACCTCTGAAACTGTGAGCCAGTCCCAGTTAAGTTTTTCTTTATAAGAGTTGCTGTGGCCATGGGGTTTCTTCACAGCTAGAAACCCTATCTGAAACAGAAATTGGTACCAGGGACTGAGGTATTGTGATAGGCCGGATCATGCTTTTGTGTAGAGGAATGTGGATTTGGGGACTTTGTGTTGGGAAAGCAGTGGAATGCTTAAGTGCTGCTTAATTGGCCATACTTGTAGGAACATGGAAGACAATGGTGCTGGGTGAATTGAACTGTAGAGTCCTGGCTCAAGAGGTTTCAGAGGAAAATTTTAGTATGTTGCCTAGAGACCATTCTTGTAATATTTTGGTGAAGAATGTGGCTGCTTTTCATCCTTATATGAAAAGTCTGTCTGAGGGTAAAGTGAAGAGATTTAGATTAATTGCATTGACAAAGGAAATCTTGCAACAACCTACCATAGACTCTGTTGTGTGGTTACTACTGTTCATTCTTAGGAAGAGCCTTTTTTGATGAAAAGGAGCAAGTTGAACATGTAAAAATACAAAATGTACATATTGAAGAGAAAAGGAGGCACCAAAAAGTGGAATGGAGCTAAATCCTATGTTCAAGCAGATAAACAGAGTAAGAAATGAAATAAAGGGAATGGTGACCTCAGAAGAAGATCCCACTTAGCTAAGCTTCCATCTTGTGAAGAGAAATTAAAGAACAGTTTAAGTTCAGGCATGCTGATACACTCCTCTAATTGCAGCACTCAGTAGACAGAGGCATGCAGATTTCTGAGTTCAGCATGATCTACAGAGCAAGTTCCAGAACAGCCAAGCTTAGGCAGTGAAAGAAACCATCAAAAACAGAAAGCTGGTGAAGATGTAATTGATTAAAGGACCATGAAACCCCAGCAAGCATTAGAACTTGGCAGCTTCAGGCATGTGGTTCTGGCTTTGAAGTCAAGAATAGAAGAATAGGGTTATGGAATCTCCCTCTGAGACTAAGGAAAGTTGCTGAGGCCAGATGAGTGGCATTCAGGGTGGGGTGGGGGCTCTGCATGGAAGCCTATGAGGTCCATTGTGTGAAGCTGTGAAGGTGAAGCCTGGACTGCCTTGGAGACCTCAACATGTTAGAGATGCCAGAGCTGTGAGATACCTGCTGAGGAAAGATATTAATAGGGAACAGAATCGGCCCAATAGAAAGAAATGTGTTTCAGTCAACAAAGCTGAAAGGATTTGGAGATCTGAAGAGCGTTTTGACATCAGACATGAAGATGCATAGTTTAAAGTTTGCCCTGCTGGTTTTAGGTCTTGCTTTGGTCCAGCATTTCTTCACTATGCTCCGCTTTGGAACAGTAATGCATATCCTATGGCATTATGTATTGGAAGTATGTGATCTGCTTTTGTATTTTGATTTTACAAGTGATTATTGTTAAGAGATTGCATGAATCTCAGAAGAGAGTTAGAACTTTGGACTTTTAAAATTGTTGAGACTCTGATAGACTATGGGTACCTTTGAAGTTGAACTAGATACATTTTGCGATATGTTATGGCTACAAGCCTAGGGCTTCCAGGGAGTGGAATGTGGTGGTTTGAATAGGTATGGCCCCACAGAGTCATGTTTTTGAATGCTTGGCCCATAGAGAGTGGCACTATTAGGAAGTATATCTTTGTTGGAGTAGGTTTTCTCTTGTTGAAGGAATTATGTCACTGTGAAGGTGGGCTTGAAAGTCTTAAATGCTCAAGCTACACCCAGAGTGGCACACAGTCTCCTTCTGATGCTTGTGGATCAATATGTAGAACTCTCAGCTCCTTCTCCATCACCATGTCTGCCTGTAAGCTGTCAAGTTCTCTGTTGTGATTAGATAATGGACTAAATCTCTGAAACTGTAAGCCAGTCCCAATGAAATGTTTTTCTTTAGAAGAGTTGCTATGTTCATGATGTCTCTTCACAGCAATGAAACCCTAACTAAGGAAGTTGTCCTCTATGTTCCATGACATCACCATCTATGGGTAATTGGCTAGATTTATAGAGGAGATTGGATGGGAAGGGTGTAAAGGTAAATACAGAGAGAGCGTGAGGGGGGATAAATAACAGAGACTATTTGAAAAGGCCAAAGTAAATCATATTATTTTACTTTAAATTACACATGATATATATAAGCATGCATATGTGCTTTAAAAGTTTAACGAAGTTACACTACTTGGGGATGATAATGTTTCCCTCAAGAGCTATAGGCTGCCTTAAAAAAGCACAGTACTGGGCATGAGAAATTTCCCTTGGAATAGTTGGTTAGGAGAGTCCAAAGCATCCCCAAATAACATAGACCATTGCCCTTGGCTGTTTCCCAGTATTTGAAGCTAAGTCCCCATTGCTGAAGACATTGGACACTTCAGAAACAGGACTCAGAGGAATCAAACTGGAACTGACTTGGTTGGAGTTTTCCCTCCTGTTCCCCTTTCCTCTTTCTTTACACTTCCTCTTTCTTTCCTTCTCTCTGTATTGAGCAGATAGCCCCAGAGGAATGTGAGCAAAGTATCTTTTCTCATTTTCTCACTGTCTGCTCAGAACATTTCACCAACTCATTTGATTGTGAATTTTGGAAGATGCCTCTGGCAGGTTCTGTAACTTTTATAAATAGTCCATCATTTACTGTTCCAAGAACAGCTTCACACTGCAAATTGCAATAAGTAGTCCACTGTCATACGACTCTGTACTTCTTTTGACTCTAATGCCTCCTTTCCCTAGATCTGGGCTCACTCTATGTGGAAAGCTTGTATTAGAGGTGAAAGTGTGGCTAGTCTCATGCCTTGTGCCAACACGTAAATTAGTTAAAGAAAAGATTTTATTATAAAAAGGCACTTTAAAACTGTATGAGTTAATGAAAAGTAGTTTCTTCCAACTCTGTTTCCCTACAACCCCAAACAAGCCAAGTCTAGCCTGGTACTGTTTCTGTCCTGGGCTTCTCAGTCCCATGAGCATAGCATCTCCATTGCTTCATTGCTGGCCTCTTCAGCTCAGGATCGCCTCTGCACATAGCTCTTCTTTCTGTGGGCCTGGCAAGAAGCCTGCTTGGATGAAATCATTTATGAAATTCCTCTTGCTCCTCCTGCTGGATTTATTGACCTGCACTGCTGGGAGGGATGAGCTTCTCATTCCACCCCTCCTTGATGAACCCCTCTTTTTCTAAAGATAGAAACCTTTAGACTCTTCACCCAACGTGTAGTCTAGTTCAGATGCCATCACAGACTGGGGAACCTAGATCACGGTCTCTGTGTTGTTTTCTTGCAGGCCTTTCTGAACAGCTGGAGGCAAGGGGAGAGGGAAGCATGGTGTGTTCAGAATTTGTTCAGTCTTCTCTCTCACAGGCTGAATGTACTAATCGTCTAGGCTAGAAGAATGGATTTCACCAAACACTCAGTGTGCCTGGTACGATTTGGAATGTGAACAACCTAGACACTTATTTTTTTTTAAATTGACTTAAAATTAATAGCACATTGTTGGGGTTCAATGTGCCATTCCCATATGTAGTGTGCATCAAATTCAGCCTCCTTTTCCCACCCTCCTCCTAATCCACTCCCATCTCCTGCAGTTCTTATTCTACTAGCCCAGCTGACTTGTCTTCTATGCATATGAGATAGTCTGAGCTGCTTTGACAACTGTTCTCCCTCCCTCTCTCTCTCTTTCTCTCTCTGTCTGTCTGTCTTAGTACTCGATAGATCCTTTTGGCCCCTTGTACTTTCTTTTTGCTCATTTCTCATCTTTTAAAAAGCTTTAGTGTTCTCTTCTTCCTGACTTCCAGGGGATCTTTGCTTACGGAGAAGCCATTATTCAAATGTTTCAAATAAATAATGGACTGTGACATGACGCATCTTGCAAATAAGACGGTTGCTAACAGGTTCAGTATTTCTAATTATGGGGTTCAAGATTTAAGAAACGCGAGACAGATTTTTTTTTCCACATTTCCAAGTGAGAGTATCAGGATTTACTCATTCAACACTAGAATTTCTTATCTCACTTTAAAATGTATCTTTCTTTTCTAAGATGTTGTAAATATGTCCAAGTCATCTAAGTTCGACAACTCTCTTCATAGTGGTCGGTATCTGCTACTATAAAGGACACTATCTTGTGCCCTGTGCTCAGCCCCAGCCCGAGGGATTCCCACTTTCTGTCCCTTCTTAGCTCTGGAGGGAACTACTCCCCTTCTCTCTCCACAAGAAACCTTCCTGTGTGCTTCTTTTCAATCAGAAAAAATGCAGTTTATCTCTCTGGGACATTTACACATGTGTGCAGAGGAACAAAAGGGACTTTATTATTCCTAATCAGGAAGTGGCTCTTATTTTACCTGCACACCTATTTCAAGCTGGAAGCTATCTCTTTAATTACTTTACTCTCTATACAGTAAATTCTATGCCAGATATACAGCAGTGGTTCTAAGCCCACTTCTTCTGAGGGACATTTATGTACACAATTTATGTATATAGTTCCTTTTCAAAATGTATTTGAGGGAGTGACAACCTTCATCTTGCTGTGTGGTGTTTTGATTTGTACGTTCATTATACTACAGTGATTTTTTATAATGAAAATATTTGAGTATAGTATATTAAAATCACCATATTTCTTTCCACTTGTGGAATCCTCATTTGGCAACCATGGACCCTTTTTTTTATTTTTTAAATTTCCATCAAGATCTCTAGAAACTTTGATATTAGTTCCTGGCTGTCAACAAATGCTTAACTGTGTACAGAGAGGCCCGTTTATCAAAGGGCTGGAGGACTGCTCAGATAATTGACAGTTAATTAAAGCAAGGGATTATAAAAGTGATGTGCACAATGTTGAATAGGTTTTTAAAAATAATTTAAAACACACACAGTCATGTTCTTTTGCCAGAATTTTAACATAGGACCCACCCAAATCTTTCTCTGAGGCTGTGTTACTGAGTGGAGGTCTGACTGGTCTCTGTTTATGCCACTCACTCCCATAATGCATCAGTCACAATTTCCAGTTTCACTTTCATTAAATGAAGTCAGAACTTGAAGACCATTAGGAAGAAACAAGAGAGCAGAATTCTTCTAAGTTGACATATAATTTCCCAGCTTCTATTGCTCACTCCTAATCTGATATGTTTTAAAAAATGTTTTTTGGAACAGTCCAACTTCATTTTCACAACACCTTCATCCCTCTGAATTGTCATGGTTTGGTTTGTAGGCTTGCTTTGCTTCATTAACCATTATCCCTAGTACTGACATGTATTGTGATCATTGGAACCTGGGAGGTACTGGTATGTATTTAACAAAGGAAATGTGTGTGTGTGTGTGTGTGTGTGTGAGAGAGAGAGAGAGAGAGAGAGAGAGAGAGAGAGAGACAGAGAGAGAGACAGAGACAGAGACAGAGACAGAGAGACGGGGGAGATTCACTAGCACAGCATTTTCTGTTGTGTGCCAGACCTGAAGAGAGAAGTATTAGTCAGGAGTACATGATGAAGCATTTGAGGTAAGAGGTCTGACCTGAATTGAAGATTGAGTGACCCAATTAGAGCCTGACTTTAGAACCTGGAGAAAATTTCACTGGAATTCAAAAGATGTGGAAAGAATTGTCCCAGAACTTACCTTGCAGAATGCAGACCTCCTTTAGCTATTCTTTGTGTGTTCCCGGGAGAAATGAAGAAGAAGACAGAGGCATGTGGATACAGTCTGACCTCAATCTTGGAAGCCAGCCCTATTTCTATTCTTCGCATTAGCTTCACATCCATGATCTTGGGGGTTGGCATTTTAAATACTACGTAGCTTGGACACTCACCCCCACTTTTGTCTTTGCTTCCATGACCACCTAGCACATAGCTAAGTCTATTGCACATCCTTATTGACTGCCTTTGCCTGACCTTAGGCTTGTACATAGCTGAGAAGAAAATAAAAGAAATATAGATGGGCTATTGAGGAAAATGATGAGCCGCCTGAAAGAGGAAAGGACAAAGACTCAAAAGGAAAACTAGAAACCAATCCACCAACAGAAGGCTCACATTTTTCCTCTCAAGTTTTATGCATCCAGAAAAAAGCTATTGAATTGTGCAAGTTTTACCTAATATTTCTGTAAATCAGCTCAGTGGAAGGGCTATGAAATAGTAATTAAGAGTCAGAACATTGAAATCCGACAGATAGCATCCCAGCTCTAGCTATGAAAAAGTCTTGGTATTGTAACCTTGGTGAATAAAATCCAAGTTAGAGTCGCTCTGTTTATAAATTGGCTATAGCAGTGTCTGCCTCAAGTCTTGTCTAAATGAGTCCTTAGTAAAACACACACACACACACACACACACACACACACACACACACAAACCCCAGATGCATTTTCATACCCTGTATATGCCCAGTTAAATACATATGACCAGGAAATTCCTTATGAGAAGAAATTGCCAACAGGCTTCTAGAAGACGACACATAGACCTGAACAAATCTGGGGTTTAATTTTAAATAGTTTCTTACTGCAGTGATAGCTCCCTGAAAACATCTACTAACTGCCTTTTCACACTCTCCAAGCAACTGACAGTTGATCTTCACAGTGCCCTACCGCCCAAATTGTCAACAAGTTAATCCTGTCCATTTAGCCTTAGCAGGAAGTGAGTGACATTGTACTCTAAGATCTCTTTTCTAAGTTGGCAACCCAAATAAAGTATTTTGGGTAATCTTCCATAGAACTCAATACTTTAATTAAGTAGAACAACCCATTGCACAACTAAGTCAACAGTTCTACAGAGAGGCCCATTGCCTGGAGGTCTTGCTAGGTTAGGTTGGCCATTAGGGAAAAGTAATTGTTTGCAACATCAGTGATATAGTTTTGACTTACTAGAAATCAGGCCCCATTTTGACTGAACTTGAAAGACATTTCTAAAACACTCACCATGGGACATCTCAGTTTTCAAAGATGTTACAGTGTCATAGGGAAGACAGACAGACAGATAGATAGGCAGACAGATCAGGAATCCCCACCAAATGTTATCAGTGTTTTGATCAAAACAACTCAGGCATTAGAAATGTCTTTTGCAGTAAGATTCACCCAATGCTTCAGTCTTTAAAGTGACTGTAGACAGAATACCCACACTAGGTTTGAACCTGACTCACTTTAGTTTGTAATTATTTGAGGGCCCCTAGATTATGTAAGTGCTAGGTAGGCAGACCACAGCAGAGACAGGGTGTGTGTACACCAGACCACTTCCTGTAGAATTTCCTGAATAAAATCCCTGGAAGGACCATCAGGTGAGACACTGGCATCTCTTTTTCTAAACTGGAACAACGTTTGGCACCTGACGTGGTCAGCAGTGTGTGGAGGAAGGGTCCCCATGGTACCATCCTAGGATGAGTCCCTGTGTACTAGATCATTGCCTATCACTGGTCTGTCTTGCCTTCAGTATGGGATGTGGCTGAGGAAGGTGACCCCATCCTATTTCTCTGCAGATCCACGGTGACTGGTAAGCACTCAATAAATAATAGTGGAAGGAAGGCCGAGTCAGTGTCGTAGGTAACATGAATAATCTAGGCATTATAACCAACTCCAATCTAAATCCCAGTCAATTCCTGGTTAAGGCTAATGGCCATATCAGACATTGCATTGTATTGATGCATAATGCCTGGTTTAACACAACAAAAACAACAACATTACTTGATTAAGTAACAAACATTGTATTTCAGGCATCGTTAAGTGTCAAACTAGGAATCTAACTTTGAGTTTCTTTTTCTGTTATTAATAGGACAAACAGAAGTGTTTGAGGAGTCCAATTTCATGCTATGGATTTAGATACATGCAAAGTTCAAGCAGCTTTATTTACCAAAGGCCTATAATTGTAGGACAATCTCTTCTTCAATTAAACAGTTAGAATCAGTAATTTGGTGCATGAATTTACTCTATTTTTAATTTCTGTAGATATTTGCTCAACATCTGCTTTTATAGCCATTTAAGTAAAGAGACACTGCTGTAATAAAATATTTAAATTTGTATTGAGTGGTGTCATTAGATTTTACTGGAGTGTGTCTTGTACAATGTAATTAATGTCTTCTTGAGCTACTGGTTTTCAAAATATGCAGCATGTTATAGTTCACAGGGACATTTTCTGTAGAAATATATGAACAGGTGAACAGGTGGCTGGGCGAAAAGAGAACTGTTCTCTAGAGCCCTGTGTTATTTTTATTATATCATGTGCAAATTGTCAAATGCTTTAACATATAAACAGATAAGTAGATAGTGAGTGATCTGTGGCACAGAATACGAAAGCTAGATTCTCTGTTTTCTTTATCTCACCTCTCTTTTTTTTTTTTTTTTGGTTTTTCGAGACAGGGTTTCTCTGTTTAACAGCTCTGGCTGTCCTGGACTCGCTTTGTAGACCAGGCTGGCCTCAGCTGTTTGAAAATATATATACAAGTGGCTGTTTTTTCATTCGTCAAGTGAATTAGAAAAAAGAGCAGTGGGACTCAGGTGGGAAAGGGCCACTTCTAAACGGAAGTGGTCACTAAGGTGACTGTGGCTGCCATCTCACAATTCTTCCAGTTGTCCCATCATATACCTTGACAAGGTGCAGGCTTTACCGGTCAGTTCTACCCTAGGAAATCTGGGCAGGGAGTAAGAACGCTTTTGGGAGCCTGGCCCACTTTGTATTTGTACTGTATTGTCCTTCCTGCAAGTACCAGGAATGAAGCTGGGAGTCATTTCTAAATAGGTTTGAAAAGTAAGCTGAGGCTTTTGATGTTTAAGACTGATCATTTACCCCCTAGAACAATGGAAGAAAATTTTGTTTCCCAAAATGGTGATGACAATATTAATTAGGAGAGAGGAAGACAAGTTTGACTACCCTCGACTGTCTTCTTTATTTTAAAGTGTTTTCCTATATCTGCTAATGATATTTTCATTGTGGTCTCCGTAAAGCACTTCTGTTGTTTCTACTGGCTTGTGCCACTTTCATCTTTGTTCCTGATTTTTTTTTAAATACTTTATTTTTTTTTCTTCAAGTTACATCTCATTCACAAACCCCTCCCTATTCCCCCTTCCTATCCCGCCCTTCCACCCTCTTCCCCCTAGAAGTTTCCCCTTTCAGTCCAACAGATGGTTCCTTCTCTTATAACAGTATTATACAAAACAACAGATATAAATATGCCACATTTATGAGAGTTAAATGGCCCAGTATACCTTCCCAATGTCCAGTTTATACATATTTGGCCCCTGATTTTAACATTCTACTATCTAAC
Source organism: Lophiomys imhausi (assembly GCA_907164525.1). Lineage (NCBI taxonomy): Eukaryota > Metazoa > Chordata > Mammalia > Rodentia > Muridae > Lophiomys > Lophiomys imhausi. Next base: position 3,106,508 of record CAJQZJ010010806.1, read on the forward strand.
CATCTCCATGAATTTAAAGGTCTATATCTGACTCAACATTCATATTAACTTGCAACACACTTTTAAGAGTATCTTCTTAGATCTATAACACCCTCTTGATTCCTAAACAACTCAAAATTTAACTATGAGACTCTAGCTGTCTATTCTTCAACCACCTCAGAGACCTGAGAGGGATAAATATATCTGCTTATATAGGAAGTGCAGGGCCTGCAGCTTCCAAAACTAAGAAAGGACATACCAATGACTGCCTGGACAGTTCCCATTTTCTCTCCATACATTCCTGCATCAGTCTTCAGCCTTTGGATCCTGTTTCTCTGACAGACATTTGTTGTAGAGCAGGGATTATGAAGGACTTACCTACCCTCTCTTGGCAGAGTTAGGCTGTCGACTTCCCTGCTACCAAGTTTTGTCCTTTTTGGACAGCAGTCTGTCTGCAGTTGGTGCAAGGGGTTTTTTTCATGCCAAGAGATAGGCTTGCCACTAATTCAACCATCTTACAGTGGAGGTTCTTCAATGCTTATCTTCTACTTGGAGTAGAATAGGGAGTGTTGTCAGGTGCTGATATGTCTCAATATAAAAAAAAAAGAAAAGGACATCTTAATTTAAGATAACATCTTTGAATTGCTTGTCTCTTAGAAACTTGATTACTGGGTAGTTTAGAGAATATCTGTGATAGACTGTCATAGCAGCTAACAAAGTGACATGTTTGCATGACTAGGAGTTTGTTTTACTTAACTATCCTAGACCGTTTTAGACGGTTGGTATCAAGAGGCCAGAGCTTCACATTTTATTTTTAAGTATCTCTAGGTATGATACCATTAGGAAGCGTTACCTTTAATTTTGTATCAATATACAAAGATCTATTCAATTGTGGTTAAATATACTCTTAATTATGTATCAATATACAAAGATCAATGCCTATGTAGCCCAATACAATCTTAATATTACGTCCATATACAAGGGTCAATACCATTGTGGCCAAATATAATCTTAATTTTGCATCAATATACAAAGATCAATACCGATGTAATCCAATACAATCTTATTTTTGCACAATAAACAATGGTCAATACCACTTTAGCCAAATAAACTACTAATTTTGTATCAATATACAAAGGTATAAGGGCATATTCAATAATCTGCCCCTTCTTCTTGGACCTTCCTGTGCTATGTCTATATCTCATTTTTCTCAATCCTATGCAGTCCTACATAGGAGAGGAAGAAGGATACAGAAAAGGAAAAGTAGGAAGTCCCTGGGGCTAACCTCCAAAACCCATTAAACAGGACCATTTACCAGCTTGTAATCTCTTCCCCTAAATATCGGAGTTTTCAGTTATCCTTCACATAACCAAAAAGAAGGGCGGAGGAACAAGACGGAAGGGTCAGGGGGTGGAGCATGGGAGGGTGGTGCTGGGAAGCGGGAAAAGAGGACAATATGATAAGGATGTAACCTGAAGCAACAAACAAATAAATTTATTAACTAAAAAAAAAAAAAAAAAAAAGGCGGGTGGCAGGGCTGAAACACTGTGAATGGAATAGAGGATACAGCCATTCAGCCTGGTTTTGCAGACCTCCAGGTGTAGAGAAGACGTGGAGCTAAGGTAAAATACAAGAGAACTGTGGTATTGGCCCATGCCTTTGACTTCAGCGGAGACGGGGCGGGGGGGGGGGGAGCACCGTAGAGTTGGTGGTCTTATGTATTCTGGAGTCATACGGAGCGGGGTGGTGAGGGTGCATACTCTTGGTCCCACCATTCAAGAAGAGTACACCCTTGGTCCCAGCTCCCAGCACACTGGAGACAGAAACGGGCAGATCCCGGAGCTCAGGGTCAGCCTGATGCAGGGCAAACTCTAAATAGAGAAAGACTTCGATCCAGGAGTGGTGGAACACATCTTTGATCCCTTCAGATGAGAAACACAGGTCCCTGTTCCCAATAATGAGAGTTCAGAGACATACACATGGGATTTGGAGGGACCTAAGTTTGGAGGCTACTTACAAAAGGCCTTCTCGATGCAGGCAGATTGTCCTTTGGGATCTCAAAATATATACACTAGAGCTGGTTTAGCTCCAAGGTGACAGAATGATTTCTTCTTTAACCCGGATTGAAAGATAACGCTTTGTATGTTGTCGGAAGGCCAAATTTGCTTCAGGAGAAGTACTACCTAGCCCCCCCCCCAAAAAAAAGAGGGCAATTGTGCTAGGGTTGGGAGTGGGGCAGGGCTCTGTTCTTATCTTTCCAGGAGAATCGAAGCGTCCATTAGGGGAGCCCAGGGACGGCTGGACAGCGGAAACCTCAGCAGAGAGCAGAATCAGGCACCAAGGAGGACGAGTGACCCAGTTGATTCTGCCTGGCAGACTTCCTCAAAAGTTGTCTCCATCGGGGCCTGCAACCACCACGGCAATCCAATGTCGCTGGGACCGTTCAGCTCTACACAATGCCCCGGCAGGAACCTCAGTGAAGCCTGCAAGATCAACTTCTGCCTACAAACCACTTAGGTCATCTAAACAGCTGAGAACAGAAGGACTGAACATAAAAGGAGTGTACTAACATTTTTGACCATTTTTTCCATTTGGGTTCAGGCCCCAAACAGGTCTACTAGGACCCAAATCAGCAGAAAGTCACTTTAAGAGAGCGACGTCCCATGCCCAGAGGGTGGGGAAGGTATTTCTCCGCCCTTCTTTTTGTTCCTGATTTTTATGTCAGAATTATTAGATCAAAAATCTAGTGTGATGGCTGGATATAGTTAATTCTCTTCTCTAGGTGTTCCTAACTCTTTACCAAGAGTTTATCACTTGTATTTGCTGATGTGTGTTTTATGTAGATGTGTGCAAGTGACACACACATGTGCAACATATGCAAACATGTGGCAAGAAGTGACTTCATTTCCACTCAGCATCTGCTCCTCTCTTAGGATTATCAGAGCCCTGGAATTGTGGGTAAAAGAAGATCTATTTCCTCTGCAAAAGGTGAGAAAAATGGGAGGGTGTCAGAGAGAGGGAAAAGAGGAAAATAAAGTAACTGTGTGTGTGTGTGTGTGTGTGTGTGTGTGTGTGTGTGTGTGTGTGT
>CAJQZJ010010806.1:3147303-3169972 GCA_907164525.1 Lophiomys imhausi
AATCAGCACACAGTAACTGCAGTACCTCCTGCCACTCTGAGAATCAGCACACAGTAACTGCAGTACCTCTTTCATTTTCATTTTATCTTTTGCATGAGTGATATTTTCTTGCTTTAAAAATAAAAACAATATAGCCACGAATCTCAGGTGACAGTTAATTTTGCTTTATTTTGATTTGGGAATACTTTTATATCAGTACTAACATTACAAAGATAGTATGGAGTTTCCAGAATAATCAACCTACTACTTCTCATAGTCTCTACATATGACAGAACCATAGCAAACACATCAAAACTAATTAATGAACTGGCCTGCTCTACTGACTAAGGGCTTTGTTCATACACTACCATTTCCACTTGTATCCTCTTGCTGGTTTCAAGACTAGTCTAGAGTTTACATACATTTAGTTTGCATATTCTCTCTCTTTTTGTTGTTTATTTATTACTTCAAGTTACATCTCCATCACAGTCCACTCTCTCCACCCCTCCCAGTCCCACCTTCCCACCCTCTCCCCTCTCTCCCACCTATCCTACTCCTCCAGAGTGGGTTGCTGCTACATATCAGCCCCCCTCAGTTCAACAGTCATATGAAGGCTAAGAACTTCCTCTTGCACTGGGGGCCTATATGGCAACTATATTAGGGCAAAATGTCCCACTAACAGGTAACAAGGTCTATGTTCCTGTTCCTTTTGGTGTGTTGGTTGTAAGATAGTTATCCTGTACTACATGGCTAAAATCCAATTATAAGTGAATAGATGCCATGTGCATCTTTCTGAGTCTGGGTTAGCTCACTCAGGATGATGTAGAAATAATTAATTAAATTGTTTAACAATATTTATATTATTGTTAATAATTGTCGACTGTTAATCCTTAACCCGCCATTATAAATGAGCACACAGAAACCACATGGATTTTAACAAGACTTGGCCTGGATTGAGCAATCTTAGCCCATCTAAGCTATCTCTTGATTCTATTTCCCAAATGCAACCCCATATATACATATGTCCCCTTGGATTCTTATTCTCCACACTAGGCTGATGTTCCAGGCCATGTGGAGTGATGTTCTTTTCTCTATCCCATGGCATGTGTCCTCCTTCCTGCTCTTTGCTGCTTATCTTTGAGGCTTCTTCCACCCCTCTACTGGAGGCTTCTTCTTGAAGCTGCTTCTGGCTACTCTAAGTTAACCTGGATCACCTAATCCTAAACCGCCATTACCTATGATTACCTTCCAGCATTCTCAACATGTTTATCTGCTTCCATGTCTTCTGGTAGAATGAACTAATTCTCTGTGTAAAACACAGGGTTCCTGTTCTAATCTCAGCAAGTCCCACTTTCTTATACTCTTTTTGCCCAGCTAATTGGCCATAAGCAACTTTTATTAACCAATCAAGAGAATGCCTCAGAAGGGGCAGTAACCAGATCTCAGCATTGAAATCAGCCTATCAGAAGCAATGTTATTAGCCCCAACAGGATGAGCTTTTCTAGTTCCATCCATTTGGCTGCAAATTGCAAGATTTCATTGTTTCTGATGACTGAGTAGTATTCCAATGTGTAAATGTACCACTGTTTTTTTTTTTAAATCAATTCTTCGGTTGAAGAACATCTGGGTTGTTTCCACTTTCTAGCTATTACAAATAAAGCTGCTATGAACATAGATGAGGAAACTTCCTTGTGGTTTGGTGAGGAATCATTTGGATGTATACCCAGAAGTGGTATAGCTGGGTCTTGAGGTAGAGCAATTCCAAGTTTTCTAAGATATCACCAGATTGATTTCCATAGTGGTTGTACAAGTTTGCACTCCCATCAACAATGGAGGCGTGTTCCCCTTTCTCCATAGCCTTGCCAGCATATGCTGTCCTTTGAGGTTTTTGATCTTAGCCATTCCTCCTTTGTGAATTCTAGGTTTAGTTCTCTTCCCCATTTTTTTGATTGGAATATTTGGTTTCTTAGTGTTTAATTTCTTGATTTTTTAAAATAAATTATGGATATTAGCTTTCTGTTGGATGTGGGGTTGGTAAAGATCTTTTCCCAGGCTGTAGGTTGCCATTTTGTTTGAATGACAGTGTCCTTTGCCTTACAGAAGCTTTTCAGTTTCATGAGGTCCCATTTATTGATTGGTGGTCTTAGGTCCTGAGCTGTTGGTGCTCTGTTCAGGAAGTTGTCACCTGTGCCAATCTCTTTATTTCCTTAGTTTCTCTTTTCCATGGCTTCAGTGTTTCCTTTGTTTGCCTTTTAGTTTTAGCATTAGAACGGAGTTAAGGTTTGGGGGAGAATCTTACTTAAGGGCATGGGAACATCAACATTCACCTCTGGGTTATTGTGGCTGTTGTCTTCCAAGGGAGGTTACTGTGAACTTTTTTCCCTTTCTGTATTCTAAGGATATATCCAGCCCAAGTCCTGGAGAGGATGTGGAGTTCTGGCTTATAGAGAAGGATGTGTCTATATGTGTTAAGGAAAGCCTTTCCCTTGGGTTATTTACCCATTTAGTATTTTGTGTTAACACAGACTTTTGGAGATTCATTTGTATAGGAGGTTATAATCTAATAGCAATGTTGTAAATTTTGTTACTTAGAGTGTTGCAGCCTTGGCTGTGGCCTGCTGGTTGGTTTCATGGCTCTTTGGCATGACCCTGTCCTTGTGGTTTTTCTTTTTATTATTTTCTTAGTTTCTGTGCTCATTTTGCAATTCTTTCCCTCAACCAAAATGTAGCTTATCTCCCTTAGGAGTCTCGGTTCATTTCTTATTAACAACTATTCGCCTTCGTTTATGTGTACCTTTCTTTGTCAGTGAAAGAAAATGACTTCCATTATTTTATTTATTTATTTTGTTTGGTTCTTTCTCTCACACACACAGCTTCAGGATTTTTAATCCATACACTTATAAAGATATATTTATCATCCAGAGCACAGTGTTTGTGCAGAATGCTTTTTGTCTTTAGTCTTAAGATCTAGTTAAGTAAGACCTTCTTCCCAGAGTAATCTCAGGTAAGAGCTCTGCAGTATGATGCTAAAATGAGGTTCATTTGTCTGTCTTTATTCTATCCTAGGATTTTGAAACATTCTGGCTTAGTGTTTTTAAAATTAGCACACAGTGAGCTTCATGCTTGATGGTCAGTGGTATTGAAAAATGCATCCCCCACCCTAGGACCATACAGAGTGGAGATGTCTTTTCTTGCCTTCTGAAGTTACCTGAAACCATTTCTAATTTGTTTCTCATTGCTGTAATTTTTATAAATTACTTATGATATTTTATCCTGATGACTTTAGAATGCAGGTGGATACTTGTTACATGGACTTAGAAACAAAAGAGACAAAGCAGATTTCATGGGAAATGGGCACAGAAGGATGTATATTTCTAAAAAGGATGGAGTTGATGTTGAGGCAGGAGAATGGCTGTGTGCATAGTCTATGGACAGCAGGATGGATCACCTCGCTTGCTTTGCCTTCAGTCACTTCTAATTAGCATACTACTTCTCAATGATTTTCAACAGTAAGACAATTTTTTGCCAATGGTTGTGATGCTGCTTCCTGCTGCCCTCAAAGAGAGGCCCTCTTGGATCCATCACCTCAGGTGATGGTGACATTTTCCACAGAAGCAGCTGGTTTGGCCCACAAGTGCATTCAGGGAACTTGGTGCTGAAGGAGAAGCCATTGAAGTGCCTCCGTGAGTGCTGAGTCTGTGACCTTTCCCTTGTTAGTGTTTCTCTAATCAGTAGCTGAGGGAGCTTCATACTCCAGCAGCACTTGTTTTCCTGGAATGACATGGCCCTTGACATAATATTATGGGATACATGTTCAGTTCAATACAGAGGTAAGAGAGCATGGTCTTCATCCTAACAGGGACAGGAAGGCCAAGACTGCTTCTCCTGTTTGTTACTGAACATGCACACTGCAGGAGAGGTGGAAGTTGTCTGCACTCAGTGCTGCGGTGAATATAATAAGATGGTTTTATGTCAAGCAGAGAGGTACATTATTACATATGTCTCTTGCTCCAAGCTGCAGATGAGAGAAATCCTCTAATCTCACCCAGTTTTAATCCTGGATTAAGGCATATCTGTTAATAAAACACTGGTAAAAATCAAGAACAGTTTGCAATTATCTTCAACTTCTATTACTTACATTATGTGGCTTCAAATACAGACACACACAGATGGAGTCAAGTATGTTTTAAATTCCCTGCACCCTTAAAGAAAAAGTTCAGTAAAATTAAGAGTTCTAACCTAAAGGAAGTGCTAGAAAATTCAAAGAAGAGAGGGAGAAAACAGAAGAGAATATCTTCATTGGATCTTAGTATTTTCAATTTCTGTGCAAGCCACTTAAATTAGAACTATGTCACCAGACAGCGGTAACAGGCAGGAAAGCTGAGAGTGTTGAGATTATGTACTCTGTGAACTCACACACAAGAGCTCACAGAGATCCTCCCTCCCACCTGCAGAGGAGGACTTACTAACTGCACAGATCCTTGCTCATAAACTCTGCATGCAGAGCCACCCAGAAAGAGGGTCTCAGACCTGGTCAACTTAAAAACCGGAAGCAGCCAGTTATGGGCAGACTGCTGAGCCTGGATCTACAAACAGTCTGTGGCTCCAGGAAATGCCTTACATGGCTACCTTCTTTTCATTTCTAGAATCTGGGTTGGTATTGATGTGAAGACAATCTGCAAAGTAGGATGAGCAGTTCCATTCCTCAGAGTGGTCCCACTCTCCTTGAAGGGCACCTGGGTAGTAATCTAGTCTTGGTGAATTTTATTGTCAACTTGCCACAATTTAGAATCATCTGAGTAGGAAGCCTCACCCCAAAGATTGCCTTATTGTTTTAATTGACATGAGAAGACCTATCTTACATTGGGGTGAGATCTTCAGGTAGCTGCTGAGACTTTTAAATGAGGTATTTCAGAAGGTATTTCAGTCTTTCAGCCTTTCACTCATTTGGCCTTCCCTCTAGCCCACCAGTTGATTTGTCCCACTGCTTCTGAGCCATTCACTGTTAGCAGAACCAGCATATCTAAGCTTTCATCATGGAATTGGGAACCAGTGGATCTCTGGGAACTTTCTGGGATTCAAACAACAGGTTTGAGCTACTGATACACTCAGCCTTGTGGACTGAGTAAGTACAGGTCGTTAACCCCAGCGAGAGCTATTCTAGGACTACTCCGACTGTGGAAACTCCCAGCATCAAGGGAGTATCAGCTTAGGTGTGATATGGATCTCAGTATTATTTTAAAATAACACTTAATAACTTTTTATGTATATCCATCCACTTAGTTCTGTTCCTGTAGAGAACCCAGTCAAACACAACCTGTGGAATTGGCGTAAAGACTATAGATGGCTGATGAGTGGGTGTGGGCAACAGTGGGGTTCACTCATGGAGTTGGAGACTGATTATCAGCTTTATACAGGGCAGTACAACTTAATTATTAATATCTCAGATTTCACTCAATACCATGAAACTTTGGGGATACTAATTTATTGAAATCATGAGTGAAAAAAATTCCTTTGATGTAATTGCAGAGAATATTTTTTCTGAAACTCAGATCTAGATGTAAGAAGTTCAGAACCCTTTAGAATTGTAAACAGTTTAGAATGGAGACCAAATGAGTAATATTAGGTGGCGAGGAAGGACAAGAGGCAGGCAAGGGATGAGTCACCAGACAGGATTTAAAGCTAGTGTTGTTCTGTCGACCTTGGGTAGCTTTGGAAACCTTCCTCAGAAGCTGCAAGGGGCATGGAGCACAGTAAGGGATATGGAGAGACAGGGAAGCAGCTCTGAGCTCACCTTGGAATGGAAGGAAGCAGGATGATGCCTACACCGTGGTGGAGAAAAACCAGGATTACAAGGGCAAAATTCAGGGGCTTGTAGCCTCTTGAATATGGAAGATGACGTAAGCAGGAAGTCTCATTTTCTGCCGAGCTTCTTTGGGCCCCTCAGTAAGCAGGCAGGACCATCTGAGATAGAACCCACAAGAGCAAGGGGCAGTCTAGTGCAAGAGGTAGAGTTTCTTTTTAGAAATATTGCCTTTTTGGTATTCCAAGTTTGGATGTCACAGATTTTTAAGATTCCAACTTTTCCACTTCTGAAGCATGCAGCTACTATTTGAAAAGAAATGTTGGGCGTTATTAGGAACAAAGATTCTGCCCCATTAAAATACTCAAATGATTTCAATGAACAAGATTATAATATGTAAAAGGATTTTCTAAATAAGAATTCAGAAAGCCATTTTAAAAATAATCATAATAATCATTTGCTAAGTGTATGTTTTGTTTTTTTTTTGTTTTTTTTTGTTTTTTTTTTTGCAAAGAACAAAAGGCAAAGCAAATTACATTGACTACAATGAAAACAAATACAGAGATCAGGAAGCTTTGATCTTGGTCCAGCTCTCAGCTGAGTTCCTCTCTCTACTGTATTTTGCCTCCAATGAAGGGGGGGTGCTTTCTCTCATGTAGTCAACTTGATGGCAACAGTAAGCTTCCCAGACTCCAGTCCACGATAAAAAGCATATCTTTTTCTCCTACGTAGTGAAAATTGTGTGAATCTGATTGGATGAGTTTATGTCATGTCTCTAATTGCACACCTGTCATGGTAGCTGCAAGAAATAAGTGTCTATATGCTTAAAGCTAACGGCAGGAACAGATTCCATTCCATTCTCACTGACTTGCAAAATGAGGAGGAAAATCCAGGGCCTGTGCCAAGAGCAAGTAGACTAGACGCTGGAGAGGCAAACACCAGAAGTGTGGACATTTTAACCAGAGAGGACTAGATCTTAGTGCACGGCTGTGGCGAGAGAAGCTATTGTGGAAAAATGGCTAATTAAATTATTATCAGTATTTAGATTATATTTAATTGGTAGGCGGTGTTAATCCTTAACCCATCATTATAAATGAGCACATAGAGACACACCTGATGGATTTTAACATGCCTTGGCCTGTTTTATGTAATCTTAGCCCATCTAAGCTTGTTCATAATTCTATCCCTGAATAAAGCACCATATTATATATATATTCCCTGGACTATATATTTTCTCCATGCTGTGCTGATGATGTTCCTGGCCACGTGGAATGAGGGTCTTTTTTCTAACCTATGGTATGTGTCCTCCTTCCTGCTCTTTGCCTCTCCTTTTCTTGGAGGCTTCTTTATTTCTTCTCGGGGCTTCTCCTACTCATCACCTGGCTTCTTCTACCCATGAACCTCTCTGTTTCAGAAGTCACCGCACCTTAGTCCCACCTCCCTCTGTCTTTGTCCAATCTCAGGCCTCAGCATTTATGTAACCAATCAGAGACAACGGTTAACAAGAAAGTTAACACAGCTTCACTTGGTGTACAGCAAGCAGGCTTCTGGGAGATTAATTAACATTTAGAATGCATAACACATCACCCCCATGAAGGTATTGTGTACCCTTCTGTTAGATGGATATTTATTTAGGTTGGTGGCTCACAGCACAAATTCTTACACAGTTGTGGAAAATCAGGCTGCTTTGAGGAGACTGGCTAGGGTGAAAACTTGAAGACATTTTGTAACCGTGGATCATCCAAGGCCTTTTTTTGGGTGTGAAAGTCAGCATTCAGAAGGTAGAAGTATCTAGAAGAATTTTAATTTTCTTGTAGATTGTTAAATTGAGAGGTTTCCTGGCTTCATGCACAGGGAAGAATCTGAGACTTGACATCTTCCAGAGCCACTACACAAGGAAGAAGGGCAGTGCCTCCATTTCCCATAGGACCTGCCACCCCACACTGTGGCCTTTACCCTCAAGCTCCATCTTGCTGTTTCTCTGGGTCAAGGCTGTGAGGACAGGCAGGGTGGGCTCTGAGAGGTACGCCTGTGGCTAGCACTTTATCTCTAGCCCAGTTGAACATAAATAGATCTTCTACACGTGCACACAAAGTACTCCGATTGCCCACACACACACCCACAAATGGATTTGCACGTGCATGCGGATACACATGCGCACGAACACACATACATCCCTGGAAAAGCAATTTCCCCCTGAGCATTAAGAAAGTTCCCTTCTCCACTTAAATGCGTTTCCAAATAGTCTTATTTTATTTTATTTTTTTTATTTATTTCTCTGCCATATCCTTTTCAATCTGGAAAGTGACTTGGCCTCTTTTTCCCCATCTATTTTCTGCCTTTCTGCTATTCAGTTTAGGCATGAAACACAGAACTAGATTGAAAGCATTCAATGGCTATTCAATCGGAGAAGAAAAGAGCCCCTTGGAGCTTTATTAGATATGAAGATCCACAATAAAAATCAATTTCTGCCTCTTTATGCAGTTTAAATGACAAAGCACCCACCCATTCTGCAGCCATTGTGCCCGGGAAATGTAATTCAGTCCCCGAGCTGGGCCCAGAGCACCGCGGACTCCCTGACCTGCACTGACAGATTCCAATATGATACAGACCTTCGAAGATAATGACAGCCACTTCATCTCACTGCACGAAAAAAGTTATCTGATATCTTTGAGGGTTAAAAGGCTATGTGGGCAGCATTTTCAATAACCCACTAAATCAGCATCTTAAAAAAATACCTCAGCTTTGTTCCTTTAAAAAAAAAAAATTTGCCCCTTACTCCTAACTCCATTTCTGAGCCCCAGCTGATATTGTTACAAGTGTCTCTTGCCAAACCTATGGACTCTTCTTTGGCACAGAAGGAAACCCTCCTTCGTAATTAGTCCAAAAGGAAAACAAGGTAGGGGGAAAATAGCCTGTTACTCTGAGCATCTTTAGGTCTCCAGGTCTTCATGAAACGATACTGTGAAAAAAGAAAACATTAGAAAACCTGCGCTGACCCCAACTAATCCTAAACTGTTTTAAGATGTGACTATAAAAAGTTTCATGTAATAGAAACACAACTCTGTCATAGGAAGTTCATGCCTGAAGAAATGTTGTGGTGCAGTTTTTGACAACAGAACTCTCAGAAACACCATAACAGGCCCTAAATGGTTATCAGTGAGACTTTCCAGATAGATGGGGAAACCCCGCAGGATGAAGGAGCAAAAGCCGCAGGGAAAGGGCAGTGGTTACAGAACCACAAGTAGGAAAGGTTCTGACTGGGTCAAGATAACCAAGCACTCCTGGCATGGCAACCGGCAGGAATAGGGTCAGGATTCACAGAGCCCTGTGTGACTTTAGGGGTGCTCCTTGGCTATTTTGACCTTTACTGTCCAACTTATGAAGAATGAAGTCTTCACCCAATGCCTCCTTACCCCTTTCATTCTACATCAAGCCTATAGCTTAATCTCCAAATCTACAAAGTTAGTTTCCTTCCTTCCCTATATATTGCCTTTCAGTTACATTTAAAAAAAAAAGAAATTTAAATGTTTTGCAACCAAATACTCTAATAAAATCATCTTTAAGTTTAAGGTTGAAGATCTTGATATCTGAGAAATACAACAGGGCTGTTCAACTTGTCATGGTGAATGGTAGCTCTATGTTTGTGCTGATCCTGCCTTGCTGTCAGCAACTGTTCAAACCAGGGCTGTCCTACTCAATTACAATTCACCTTGAAGAGATTTTCTTCATGTCACATTGAAAAGAGGTATAAAAAAACTGTGACAAAATTAATTTTAAAATATCTTATGTTACTCAAATACATGAACTACTGTCATTCTGATATACAGTCAGTATTGAAAATATTACTAATAAAATAATCAATAACTAATAAAATAATAAAAACAAGATAATAAAATAATTAATAAAATTAATGAATTAATTCATTTTTAGCTATATACACTTTTTCCTCATTAATTTATTTATTCACTTTACATTCTGATCTCAGTCCTCTCCCTCTTCTCCTCCCAGTCCTACCCTCCACCCTCTTTCCCCATTCCTCTCTCCCTTTCTCCTTAGAGAAAGGGAGCCCTCCTTACCACCAACCCACCCTGGCTCATTAAGTGGCATCAGAACTAAGTCCCTCCTCTTCCACTGAGGCCAGACAAGGCAGCGCAGCTACAGGAAAGGAATCAAAAAGCAGTCAACAGAGTCCATGTCAGAGACAGCCCCACCCCAATTACTAAGGAAATGACATGAAGACCAAGCCAAGCTGCCCATCAGCTATATATGTGTAGGGAGCCTAGGTCCAGTCCATGCATGCTGTTTGGTAGATGCTTCAGTCTCTGTGATCCCCCATGGGCCTAGGTTAGTTGATTCTGTCGGTCTTTGTGTGGTGTTCTTGTCCCCTCTGGGACCTTCTATCGTTCTCCCAATTCTTCCACAAGACTCCCAGATCTCTGCCTAATGTTTGGCTGTGGGTCTCAGTGTCTATTTCAATCTGCTGCTGGGTATAGCCTCTCAGAGGACAGTTCTGCTTGGCTCCTGTCTGCAAGCATAGCAGAGTATCATTAATAGTGTCAGGGGTTGGCACTCTCCCATGGGGTGGGTCTCAAGTTGGGCCAGTCATTGGTTGTCCATTCCCTCAATCTCTGTTCTATCTTTATCCCTGCACATCTTATAGGCATTAAATTTTGGGTCAAAAGTTTTGTGGGTGGGTTGGTGTCCCCTTCCCTCCACTGGAAGTCTTGCCTGGATATAGGAGGTGGCTACTTCAGTTTCCATATCTCCTGCTGCTAGGAATCTCAGCTAGAGTCAACCCAAATCCTCCTAGGAGCCTAACCCTTCTCAGGTCTCCAGCTTGTCCCTGAGACCTCCCATTGGTTTCTGGTTTCTCTTCTCTCTCCTAGCCCTCTCATCTCTCACCTCCGCTCTCCCCACACCTCACCGCCATCCTTGTTCACCCCTCCACTCCCACTCCCTCCCAGTTTCTTCTCTTCATCCACTTCCGATGTCTATTCTATTTCCCCTTCTGGGTGAGATTCAAACATCCTCCCTTGCACCCTCGTTGTTGCTTAGCTTCTTTGGGTCCATGGATTGAAGCATGGTTATCCTGTACTATATGACTAATATCCATTTATAAGTGAGTACATACCATGTGTGTCTTTCTGGGTCTGGATTAGCTCTCTCAGTGCATCTAGTTCCATCCATTTGCCTGCAAATTTCATGAGTTCTCTGTTTTTAATAGCTGAGTAGTATTCCATTGTGTAAATGTACCACATTTTCTTTATCCATTCTTTGGTTTAGGGACATCTGGGTTGTTTCCAGTTTCTGGCTTTTACGAATAAAACTGGTATGAACATAGTTGAGCAAATGTCCTTGTGGTATGGTGGAGCATCTCTTGAGTATATGGCCAAGAGTGGTATAGCTGGGTCTTGAGGTAGAACTATTCCAAATTTTTTGAAAAACCGCCAGGTTGATTTTCAAATTAAAAATAATAAAATAATGAAACAAATAATAAAATTATTAATGAATTATTTTACATTATTTTTATATTAGTCTTCAAAATCTGGTGTGTTTCACAGTTCAACTAAAACTGCCTATATTTTGAATGTCCAGTCGTCATATGTGCCTGTTAAATTGGAATGGGAGTCCATGAGGAACTGGTAAAATGTTTGCCCTGTGGGCATAAAGGCTGAGGTTTAGATCCCTAGCACCTAAGTAAATGTTGGATTGGCATGGCAGGTGGACTGAAATCTCAGCAGTTGAAAATGGAAGATGGGGAAAGGATATCCCTGGAACAAGCTGAGATAAGCCAAATCTACGACCCCTGGGTTCAAGGGAAAAATCCTGCCTCGATAGATTTTATGTAGAGTGGTTGAGGAAATACCCAACATTAACTTATGGACTACATGCATTCAATGTGTGAACACTACTTATGACCAGTGACTAACACACACACACACACACACACACACACACACACACACACACGCGCACACACGCGCACACACATATACACACACACTCTTTAATACACGTGAACACACATATACACATGCCACATACATTCAATGATAAATAAATAAATAGGACATGGCCTGTTGTTGTTGAGAGGAATGAGAGGGTATTCTGTGGGTCACAGGAAAGAGTTCTTTGACTAGTCATGTCTGCAGTGGGAAAGTTTTGGAAGCACACTGTGCTGTACTTGTCAGCCTGTTAGGCCAGAACCAGGACCTGCTCTGCCACTGGCTGCATCAGAAAGATCGCAGTATTTGCTGGGGGAAAAAAAGAGACTTAAGGATTTGGGGTATTATTAAAGTTTCTCTTCAACAGATGTAACTTGTGACCCCAAAGGAAAGTTTGCACCATAGAAGTCCTTCCTCGGTACTGAAATCTCCACACTTCTCCTTGTGGTCTGTCTTATCCTGACTAGTTTATTGTAAAGAAAAACAGCAAACATTAACTCAGTCATCAGCAGGGTACTTGGAAGCTCAAATAAAAAACATCAGCTGTCTTAGGATGCACTCTTCTTTCTTTACAGAGGGCAAGCCTTGGTGTTTTTCTACAAGCTCTGTCCACCTCTTTTTTTGGGGGGGGGATACATCTTATTAATAAGTTACTACCCATTGTTAGTACACCTTCTTAAAATAAAATATAGGGAACAATCCTTTTAAATCTATTTTTTTAATATTCTTGGTAATATTAACCTTCAAAAGAAGTGAAAAAATCAAACTTGAATACTTCAAACTTCTTTAAAAAAATTATAAATGAATAAAACCACAGGACATTGAACATACAATACTAGAATGGAGAAAAGGCTATTTTTTTTACATATTTACCATTAAACACTTTAAGTGCAACAGAAGCTAGAGCACTTATTTCTGGACCAGATTACATTCACCTTGTAATTTCCTCAAAAAGACAGACTGATCTTAAACATTGAAGTACATTTGTGCATTAAATCCCTGCCCATTTCAAACACCTAGTGCTCAATGTAAACCCTGCAACTATTGTTTATTAATCATCTTAATGGTACTTACGAGTGTGTCCCATAGTCAGAGTTAATGTTAGAAATAGCACCATAACCAAAAAGGAAAAACAAAATCCAAAAATGTTTCTTTATAACCCCACATCTTGACTTCACAAGTTGAGAGCCACTGTCAATCGCACCCAAGGTCACCAGGCCCACTTCTGTTCTCTGATAGAACCTAATCTGATGAAAACAAAACACTGCTTCTACACAATTGTCCACCTCTTTTTTGAGGTAGTGTCTGCCTCTCACTGGACTGGAATTCACCAAGTGAGCTAGGCTGGCTGGCAGTGAGGCTGCCTTTCCAGCTCTGGGTTTACCAGTCAGCTTTCCTTTGTGGATCCTGGGACTGACCCAGCACCAAGCACTTTTTTTTTTTTTTTTTTTTTTTTTTTTTTTTTTTGGCATGTGCTATTTCCCAGCTTTCCTCTGCTGGGTTTTGCTTTTTTGTTTTTGAGACAGAGTTTCACTATGCATCCCAGGCTGGCCTTAAATTCACTATGTAGCCAGGGTGACCTTGACTAGCAGCAATCCTCCTGTATCAGCTTCAAAGTACTGGGATTACAGACATGCACTCCCACACCTAGAATTTACAGTTTTAAGATGATCAGTCTGGCATCATGTTCTAAGCTAGGATGAATTTCGAAAGAGTTAATCTGATTCCTTTTTAAATAATTTCTTTTATTTTTTAAGATTATAATATAATTAAATCACATCATTTTGCCCTTCACCTTCTTCTCTCCAAACCATCCCTTGTACCCCTCCTTGCTGTCTTTCAAATGCATAGCCCATTTTAAGATTCATTTTTAAAAAGATAAAAATGTTGAGTAATCAAAGCATTATTCCAGTGACCAAAACCTTATTGTGACTCCATGCCTCCTGCATATACCTTTTCCAGGGGTCTCAGGGGTTTAACTTGTACCTGTTTTGTTGTAGACTCAGTCAGGACGATTTTTCAAAACATAACAAGTCATTGTTTTCTTTCTTGCTGCCTGTGTCTCTGTGCTTAAGAGGAGATTCATAACATAACATTTCTGATTTTAAAATTCCTATTCTCCAGTCTAGTTTACAAGAAATAATGGCTAATGTTTGTCTTCAAGTTCAGAAAGCCAAGAGAATGAGGCTGGAAGGGCAGCCAGGTAATTTAGTAGGGTCACTCTCTCCAGGATTTTATACTGTTTCTGGAGAGTTGAGTCCATATTGATTCTTAATTTATGGGATGGCTATTTCTTAGGGAAGTGATCTTCAGATTCTTTGAGTAATGACACACACACATACAGTTTATTCACTATAGAATATTTCTTGGGTAGACATTGTAAAACCTCATGACTCTCACTTCATTGTATGGCCTTGAGAAAATTATCTGACCCAATATAATTCAACTGAGGCAGGATATGAAAGTATTAATAAAAATGTTAGTGGACGATTTGGAGCCTTTTGAAGAAGTAACAGAGTGAGAAAATATTTTTATTATTTCTGAATCCTCTTTTATTCTAGAATGTTCATGGACCAGGCTTATTACAACTTTAATGTTCAAAGAAATCAAATAATTAGGTATGTTTATGTGATCACAGAAAAATTTCTAGAAAATAAGAAAATCCTGTGCTTCCGTGTTTAAATCAGGTATCAGCCAAAGTATTAAAGAAAGGTTGATAAGACTGCTCATGAGTACAAATTTTATCTCCCCTCTAATCCTAAGCCCTAGAGTAAGGTCCACTGTTGACTTCTTGGGGCAATGAAGTAAGGGGGCCAGTGTTAGCTGATACTGAAGATTTCTGCTTTTATTGAGCTCACAATGTGTGGGGTTGAAGACAGAAGACATGCCTGGTAGCAAACAGCTCACTGACATTAATGTCTAACAGTGACTCTGCTTGGAGGGGACTTCTGAGCACTTTGTTCCATTCTCTGCAGGCTTCCCTCCATGTGTTTTTTTTTTTTCCTTTTGCTGATTTTGTCTTCTATCCTTTTGCTATAACGAATCCTGACTATGAACAGAAAGGCAAACAAAAATCCTCTCATTCTTAAGGCCCCTCTGCCTGACTCTGGAATTTGGGAAGTGTAAGCAGCTGCTGTTGGACCAAATCTCTCAGGTGATTCTGACTCAATGGATACTGGACAAGGATGGGATGTTTCAAGCCACTGTCACTTCCCTGACCCGGTGATCATGGCCCCAATCATGACAGACAAATTGACCAATTTACAAACTGAATACTTGTGCTTCTGAATTAGCTAATTCAGTAACTGTCCACTTTTTTTTTTTGCTTCTTGAATGAGATAATATATCATACCTAGTAAAATATAAATACAAATGACTAGTATAGTTGGAAAAAATAATAGTTGATGACATTTAATTTTTTTATATGAAATTTCCATTTTTAGTATCCACAAAGTTCAATGGAACACCTTTTTTGTAAATTTCATGTGGATGTTTTTGAGCTGCAAGAGCAGAGTTGAATTGGGGTAGAACTACAGAGAGTCATAAGCTTAACATGCTGACAATCTGACTGACCCACTTCATTTTCTTAGGGTAGAATAAAGAACTCATCTTTTTCTAATTTTCCAGTTACGTTGCATGTGGACCATCATGCAGTGCACAATGTCTCCTTCCCACGCCTTTACTCCCTCCTCGGAATTGTGTCACAATTCTGAGAAGTGAGTCCTGTGTCTAGAGCTCAGACAAGGATTGGCTTGATGGTCTTGCCACACGAGGTATCCCTAGAAAAAAATGGCTCCGTGGTGGAGTCTTGTGTATTGCTGCCCCGATGTTCCTGCTTGTACAGATGCTACACAGTCCAGCCTGGCGTTCTCTCAGTGTATTGATGCCTCTCAGCTTACGATGAAACTGCAAGTCAACAAACCCATCATAGGTGGGAAATGTTTTAAGTCCTGCATGGACTTACTGAACGTGGTAGCCAGAAAGCACAGTGTCCTGCAGATACCAGATACTTCCTGGTAACAGTTGACTGCGAACTCCAGTTCTCTACCACTGTCCAGTGTGAGGAATGAGTGTCACCAAGTGCAAGACTAGCCCAAGAGAAGATCAAAATTCAAAGGCAGAGTGTGGTTTCTACTACATGCTGATAGCTTTGTATCATCGTCAACTTGGGAAGCTGGGAACCATATGCACAAGATGAACTGTTTTTAGAGGCAGGACATTCAAGTGAGGGAGGCTGGATGTGGAGGGGTTCCTAGAATTAGTCATTCCTCTACACCTTTGGGCGCATGTGTGTCCTGATGCTCCCTCCCTATGGTAAGTTCCTCTCTGAGGATCTTCACATCATTTTCTGTCTATAAATTTGGAGCAGAATCAGTCATAATTTATTCCAGAGTCCTTAATTGTGAGCACAGGGCTCTGGTTCAGCCTCACAGCCTTTGTCTGTCTTTTCTCTTTGTCTGGAACATTCTAATCCCAGCTATTCATGTAATTCTCCTCCTATTTTACCTCAGAACTCCAAAATCCACTCTGGCAAAAATTTCAACTTCCTTTGTGCTCTGTTCCTTTCTGTTTTGGCTTCAAGTGTGTTTTCATAGCACACATTTTACTTACATTGTTCATTGATATTTTTTCAAGAATATAAACTTACGAGGATATGAAATTTGTCTATTTTGTTCACTGTGGTTCTCCTGGAATTTAAGAGTAGGTCCTGGTTATATGATACACTCAGGTAACTTTTATTGAATGGCTGTATGAATGAGTGAATGAGTTTTTTTTTTTAAACCCCTGTGACTTTCCTCTCACGTGTGCTCTACCTAGCCTGTCTTACAACCTTTTTCACCACTGAACACATTCTGTGTTGCTGTCTCCCCTTGAAGATGAGCTGCAATAAGGCTTCTTTAACTGTAATAAAACTTCTGAGCAGATGTCTATAGCCAGGTGAATCTTCAATTAAAGTTTTTAGAAAATGTATTAATAAAGGTAGAGACATAAGTAGACTGAGGCTACTCCCTGAGCACTTCCTTCCATCTTGGGCACAACTTACCTGGTTTACATCATGAAGCTTAAAGTGGGGCATCTCTGGGGGTATTTAGGCCAAAGCCAAATTGGTAAAAGCCAGCAGAAAGAAGGAACCAGAAATAACCTGGGAGCCAAGGTCACTGCAACTCCCTTAGACAGTCACCCTTGGCTCAGCTGACCTGGATGCGGGTGGTCAGGGTGGCTACTGCTTCCTCTGAGTGGCTAGATCCTTGACCCAGTAGCAAACACAGAGATGGGTACTTCTCCCAGATGAATGGAATTTCCTACCTCTTTCCTCTGCTGCTGGCTCTGCTCTTACCCCATCCCTACACTGAGTGTGAGGAACCAAGGAGCTATTGCTTTGTTTCCAGAACTCCTGTTCTCATCAGAAAGTTTGACCTCTATGAAGGTAAATGGAGATGAGACTATAAATGTGAGGAGGTAAGATGGGGGAGAAGGAGGCAGGAGAGCTAAACAATACAGGATGGTTGTAAAAACCACAAGGAAACATTATTTCATAAGCTTACTTAAAATTCCATACATACTCTATGTGTGTATGTATACACACACCATATATATATGCATAATAAAGTTTATATGGAGTTTTGCCATATGAGATAATAATGCTCCCCTCAAAAGCCATAAACTATTTAACAAAAATCCCAGGGCCAGTCATGGAAAACCACCCTTTGAGTTATTGATCAGGGAAGTCCAAGAGACTCCTAAAACAATATTGGCTTTTGTCATTGTTCTTGACTGTCTCCTACAACTTGAAGAAGCCACACATTTCAGACACAGGAGCTGGAGGAATCAAGTTAGAACTGACCTGGAATCCTCATCTCTGAGGACTAGCTTTCATAATGTCAGAATCTGTTACAAGCTGCTGAGGGAGAAAAGGCAATCAATAGTCTTACCCAGCTGAAAAGCTTATGGACCACAACAATGACTGATCTGGCACTGTATCCCCAATAGTGTAATAGTGGCACTTTTATCTTGTGGGAGTAACCAACAGTTTTCTAATTGGGCTTAAGGTCCACTTAATAGGAGGGAATTCATACATATCTGGCACTGTAAATCTAGCCAATTATCACTGACATAGACCTGAGAAGAAAATCTACTATCGCCATTTTCCTAAACCAATACCAATTCTAACTGTATTCTAAATACTTACCTTTATACACAATAAGTGTAGTTCTTAGTCTTGTCAAAGAAATTTCTGTTTGAAACAGATGAAAACTATTACAGAGATCCACAACTGGCCAGAATGCAGAAATAGGGAGGCTGTGGTGTCCAGCCCTAATCGATAGATCTACAATACAATCCCTACATCTAGGACTCTGGGAAAACTGTAGAAGAGGGAGGCAGAAGGATTCTAAGAGTCAGGGACCATGATAGCTGCTGCTTGATAGTGTCTTTAAGACATGACAGGGATGTTGCACCCAACAACAGTATGGTTGCCTAACTAAGACCCACACAATAACAATACTAGTTGACATACCAGCGTGCACAGGGGACATTTCACAGGGTCCCACCCCTACATGAAGAGCTACAGAAAATCAATGTCTTCTCAGAAAGGGGGAATCAGTTTTCTCCAGGGATGAACTCCCTGAAAATTTATACAATCCCAAGTAATCAGCCCTAAACACATGTACATACAAGCAACACTGCATGAACTCCTACAATAATTTTGAAAGAAGATGCTATAAATTATGAATATGAGAATGAATGAGGAGAATATGGGAAGAGTTTGAGGAGGGAGAGGTAGAAACAACACAAATGCAGTACTTATTTTAAAAGGAAAATATTAATATAATACACAAATGCAGTACTTATTTTAAAAGGAAAATATTAAATAAAAATGAATATCTAAATTATGTGGACTGGAAGGAATTTGCATGGCTCACGAGACTCTTATTAATTTTGGCTTCTAGAAGCTTTGGGGAACTTTTAATTGCAATCAAAGAAGAGCATGTACTATAGTTAAGCAAGATAACATGACAATACCTAAAATTACAGTTGAGCCCCAAGTGTTCCACAGTTTATTCTCTGCCTTAAAATAAAATAGCTTTCATCTTTTCCCCCTCACAACAGCTTCCTCCACCTAGATAATGCATTTCCTTAGATTTATTTGCTCAGCCCCGAAAACTTGACACTAAGGGGATTATTTAGTTTTAGATTTGCTGTAGTCCATAGTAATAGCCAACAGGGAAAGGAATGAAGCAGCAATATTAGCAGGGCGATGGGAGGGGAGGGGAGCTGGGAGGGGGCTGCACAGTCTGCAGCTAAGCGAAACTGCTTGCATAAACACCATTAAGAAGATTTAGACATCGCTTTCCTTATCATCAGCACTCCTGGAAGAAATAAAATAAATAAATAAAAACAGAAAAAAAGAAAAAAGGGAAAAGGGACAGGCCTTGACTTGCTGTGTATGCGTTTCCATTAAAGGTTCAATAGGAAGTAAAAGCAGCTGAGAGTCCAAACGCAATGATGCTCCAGACTCATCCATGCTGCCTCATCACCATCCAAAGGAGACATTTGTTCCACGTGTTACTGGAAGCAGCAGCTGGACAGAGAACAAAACAGCCTGTGTCACCCATCTGTGACTGAGATAGGAAATTACGGACTGTTGCCTGGGCTGGCGCAGAACTTCCATTTCTTACATCCACCCCTACATGTACACATCATACACACACACACACACACACACACACATACACACACACACACACACACACACACACACACACACACACACACACGGATGTGTGGGGAGAAACATAAATACAGAGAGAGAAAGACATACACACACATGGTGGGGAGAGACAGACAGGTAGACACAGACACACACATACATACACACACATGGGGATGAGTGGGGATAAACATAAACACAGACACACACATACATACACACACATGGGGATGAGTGGGGATAAACATAAACACAGACACACACACACACTCGGGGGTGGGGAGACACACATACACACACACACACACACACACACACACACACACACACACACACACACACACACACACACACACACACACCAGGATGAAATATTTCTGATATCCATGCTTTTCCCAAACCACTCATTTTCAAGATAGTAAGATCAAGACTTGGTGAGGAGCGGGAGGAACCTGTAATGACCAGAAAGAAGGGCTCTTCCTTTGCTGATTGCAGGATTGAAAAGGCTGCAGGAGAGAGAAAAAGGTGAAAAGGAGCCAAGGGGACAGGCTACTGTGAACTTCCCAGAATAGGAGTGGGAAACCATGTTGATCACTGAAATTCATTTTAAAGAAAGTGGCAAGCTCTTATGCACTGTTCTCAGAGCACTGTCTCTGTCTGTCTGTCTGTGGTCTGTCTGTGTGAACAGTTCTGAGTCTGTCTAGATCAATGGAAAAGTTGCTACTAGGTATTGCATGGTTTACAGAGTACCAAGAATGGAAGCTACTTCTGCTGTGCAAATCCAGGAAATGACAATTGGGGTTTTTGACTGCTCTTCTCTTTTCAAAAATGTTCTCAGTAAGGCATTTGTGACCGTCAATGAGTGCAAGAGACATTGGCATGAAGTATTCCTAATCATTACAAACAGAATTTTAATGAACTGCCACTAAATACTGCTAGCAAAACATGACAACACAAGGAAACAGTTTGTGTTATCAAACCTGCACATAAACTGCTGGAGTGTCCGGAGCCCCACACTCTTCCCTTCTTTTCCACTTCCTTATCCTTCCTTTCTTGGAGTTCGTTTTTCCGGAGGCCAGGTATTTCAGGGCTGCTGAGGATTGTGCCCCTCCCCCTTCCCCTGCTTTTCAGAAGTTTTTGATAAAATGAATCCTATGCCCCATGGCAAATTGAGGCAGCTTGTCATACTTCCTACATACAAAGATTGAACTGGCAGATGTCAGAGACGAATAGGATGAGAAGGATTCCATGGGCTTCTCGTAGTAAAGCTACAGAACAATAGTCATAAAACCTAACTCCAGTGCATATTATTATTTGTTATGTTCTGTAATTAGTACTGTTGTATGCTATCTCGTTTCCTTACAGAAGCTGGAGCTGGCTGAGTAAGAAGGTTCCATAGATAAAAGCATTCGCCATCAAGTCTGAGCACCTGGGTTCAATTCTGGAGTCCCATGTGAGAGAACCGGCTCCCACTGTCTTCTGACCACATGAGGGTATACGTTCGTGGGTGCACAAACACACACAGGAATAAGTAAGTGTAATAAAAACTTCTAGGAGCAGGAGCTGACGTATGGAGGAGTGAAACAAGTAGATGCCATCACTTAGATCGGGACATCCTTTATCTTTCTGTTTATTAATTGTGAGCCCCATCAGTGGGGTGGGACTCTTCGGGCCTGATAATTCTTGGTGTCAAGTAAATCGTTCACAGAAGAATTTCTTTAATTATCCTTCCTTGATTTACTAAATTTTTACAAGTGCTGGGGGCCAGTTGCTAGGACAGGTGAGCCGAAGGGTCACCTCAGGGTCACTTCTTCTAAGATTTCCGATAGAAACGAGGAAGACTCAGTTCATTCACATGAAGAATCTGAAGGAAAAGGCCCCTGCCTGGTCTCTCAGCCTTGTGCACATCTCAGCTTTCTATTAATTGGCAGGGGAAACCCTGCCCAGCTACCTGTCTTCTCTGGTCTTGAACATCCTTGTACCCCGGCGTCCAGGGTATTTGACTCCACCCACTGAGCTCCCTGATAACCAAGCCTTCGCAGGACTGACTGACTTGGCCATCCCGGACAGACCACCACCTTTGCCACTCCTGCGTTTCTAGTACGAAAATTCCCCACCACACTTAGTGACACATTCCAGAATTTCATGATGTTTGGTCAGGAAGTGGTCCCACTAGCCAACTTTTTTTCTTGCTTGTAGAACACTGAGACAACTTCACTGTCCCCTGTAGAGATGGAGAATAATTAACCATGTGCCATTCCTTATGTACTGATACTTCATCTCTGTGAAGGTTATTTACTGATCCTATAAAAAACTGTCTTTCTATGGCCCTAGTCCCTGGATGCTGGTATAACTCAGTGAAAGAGAAGTAAGCATGGACACCACCCTCACCTCCAGGTCATTTCTGCCGTGATTTTAGTCAAATGTCAAACAAAAAAGATGGGCAACTCATGAGGGCCCGGTCAGTGCTGCTCAGAGATGTCCTGACTGTGCAGGACTGGTTCTGGCCTGTTGTAGCTCATGCTGACATCTGGCAAAGCCTGCCCAGCCCTTGTCCCTGGGTCCCAGAGCACATCACTGTGGACAGACCCTCACATCTTTAGGGTCAATATCTGGGGTATTGCAGATTCTTAAAACAACTGTGGCCTAAATTGCATGTGCTCTAAGAAACTGCAGCAGGCACGGTTCCAAGAGCTTCACAGATATTATTTTGCTTGGTTCTTGACATGATCCTCAAAGAGGATTTTGTTGGCACCCTCATTTTACAGAAAAGAATACACAGGACAAGGTGGGTTAAATAAAGAGCCCCAAGTCCTGGGGCTTTAGCTGAGAGCTGAACCCTAACAATCTGACCTCCGAGTCTGTGCTCATAGCTCCACAGCCCATGTCCACAAGGTCTGGCATCCAGGGGCACCTGCTGTGCATCTAGAGATAGGGACTAATTTATCCAAGGAGCTCTTTAACAAGTACCCCCCACTTCTCTTTTTAAATGATATTTCTGACTATCAGAGAGTCAAGAGCAAAACCTCCAGAATTCAGAGGGCGGGAGATGCCAAACCCATAAAGTCTAATGATCTCTTACTGGATAGGCAAGAAGGATAAGTATGATTCAAGAAAAACAAAAACAAAAAAAGAAAAGAAAAAGCAAGAAGCCAGGAGTGTGTCTCAGTGCCCTGAATGCTCTCTCTCTCTCTCTCTCTCTCTCTCTCTCTCTCTCTCTCTCTCTCT
>CAJQZJ010010806.1:3169982-3185500 GCA_907164525.1 Lophiomys imhausi
TCTCTCTCTCTCTCTCTCTCTCTCTCTCTCTCTCTCTCTCTCTCTCTTTCTCTCTCTCTCTCTCTCTCTCTCTCTCTCACACACACACACACACACACACACACACACACACCACATGTAATGTTCATGTAAGCATGAAAAAGTATAAGATGGCTTTCAAGGAGAACAAACTCAGTGCATTCATGGTATGAATCACATTACCAGCAAATATATTAGTTAAGAAATGCTAAAGCATCCACTGTACTCCAGAAAAATCCAAAGGCTTGACCATTGAGAGAAAACATTTTTATTTTGCCCTATGATTCAGTGAGAAGACTAACATAATAGAAGACTGGGAGTGTGACTTGGGAGTCAAGCATCTTCCTAGCATGCACAGGGCCTGGATTTTATCCCCAGCACCACAAAACAACAATGACTCTACTGCTTACCAGGGTGTGAAGTTGGAAGGGAAAGTACCATAGAGCTGGCTTGCTCTTATGGAGCTTCTTCTCTTGCCACCTGCTCTAGACCCATGGCCTTCCCCCCACCTGCTTATATTAGCTACTTCTTATGTGTGAAAGTTCTTCCCTTGATGATAGCTTTGTTCCCCTTCATGTCACTGAGTTATCAGCCCCAATGTCTTTTTCTTAAATAAACCTTCTTTGAATTCTTAAGTTGAAATAGATCCTTTGCGTGCACACACATAACAATTTTTTAGTGTAGCCCCTGTGATAATTATTTTATTTCTCTCTCCTCCACTGAACTCACACCCACTGGTTGTCTCATTCATTTCTGCATACACAATACCTCTATTAGTACCCCACACAGTATTTTTTAAAAAAGTCTTTTCAGGGGTAAAATTTACAGACTTAAAAATAATCATCCACTGTGTGTGGGCAGTGCAGTGAGAATTCTGACAATTATAGACAGTTACATGCCCTTTGTCACAACCATTTTACAGATGTGGACAGCCAGTCGTGCAGCCATTGCCACAGTCATCACACAGATGTATAAACCCATACCACCTTTGTCACAATCACGAAACCAATGCAGTCATGAGGCTGTTCCCTCAATCATGACAGGCAACATTTCCAACATTACACTTCCCCTGTACTGTCCTATTAGCTGAGCTCCTCCTCGTTCTGGCCCTGTAACGTGAGGTCTCTGATTTCTATGTATTGGTGTGCATGACTAACTTTCATTTGTGGAAATGCCATTTTGAAATATTTTAGTAGTTCATTTTCTCAATCAATATTATTGAATAAGGGCTTATACAACAAAGCACATGTACTTATTTGCACAATTTATATTAATATATTTTATTATTCATAATAAAATATTATTCATAAATATATTCATAATA
Organism: Lophiomys imhausi; assembly: GCA_907164525.1. Lineage (NCBI taxonomy): Eukaryota > Metazoa > Chordata > Mammalia > Rodentia > Muridae > Lophiomys > Lophiomys imhausi. Next base: position 3,171,325 of record CAJQZJ010010806.1, read on the forward strand.
TATTTATGAAGCCATTATCACTATCAAGGCAGTGGCCATGTACACCACCCTAAAGTCTTCCTCATGTTCTCCTGTAATCACCCCCTTCCATTTCTCCCTGTCACACGGTCAGCTGATGACCTGCCTTCTGTAAATGTAGTTTTAATTTTGCACACATGGAATTTCACACAAATGGACTCATACAAGTTTATAGTAAAATTTCCCCTTCTTTCTTATTATGTGGTATTTTTTAATCTGTTATCTTTCACTCATCATAATTATTTTGGTATTTTTTTGTGTTTTTTAGGTACTCATTTTTCATTGGTAAATGCTATTCATTTTATGTTTATACCGTAATTATTTGTTGATGACTAACTACATAGATTTTTGGTTGTTTTGGCTGTTACAGATAGAGCAGCCAAGAAAATTCATTTGAGTTGACATGTGTTTTGTTCTGTCTGAAAAGCAGGCAGAACAAATTATACATTGTGTGGTTGCATGATAGAGTTCTAGAGGATTCAGGAAGTTGGTCAATAGCTGCTCTGTGTAGAGTGCAGAAGGTTGGAATGAATAGGTTATAACAAGGTATGGGGGAAACATGTGGGCTGTAGTCATAGCATTGCGTAGAAACCATATAAAAACTCAGATATTTGTAATTTTAATCATGTACAATTTAAGGAATGACAGCCAAATCTCAGGGAAACATTTGCAGATGCCACTCTCTCAAAACAAATCAATGAACTGATGCAGCCATTCAGCTGCTGATGTAAACAACAGCATAGAAGTCTCTCAAAAAGCAATGCTGGGAGTAAAAGAAGGCAGACACAGAAGACAGTGCAATGCTGAACTCTACACACACGAAATATTAGAAAAGATCAACACCTGTTTTTAACCAAGCTGTGGGGCAAGGCAGGTTCCAGAGGTAGTCCTCTGCCTAAAATAGTAAGACAAATAAAAAAGACAACATATAAAATATATGGAATCATGGTTTTATAACAGATAAACCTTCCCACAAAATATAATTGGATGTGACTCTATCTCAGTCTAATCTCTTACTAACATACAATGGTGTCATTCAGAACAGAAGGCCATTTGCAAGGTCACACAAACTCCACTTCCTCTGTGTCCCTATCAGATACATGTTCACACACTTATATCACTCAGACGTTTCTCAAAGATTCTAAACTCACTTGTGCCTTGGATTTAGGCATCTTGTCTGTGGGATGCCAGCACTGCTGTTGGGTTCAAGCCTCATTCCTCACTTCCTTTGGGTCTCCACTCATATCTCATCTTCTTGGGGGGGACGGTTGTCACTCACCACTCCTCTAGAGACCATAACACCTGTTTTTGCCATCTGACACACCCTCATGATAAGCATCTGTGGAACTTACTGACTGTAAGTCTCATGAACGAAGAGCTTTTCCTCTGCTAGTTTCTTTACTGCTCTATTCCTAGCACAGAACAGTGGCTGGCGTGTAGTAGGTCTTCAATAAATATTTACTGAATATGTGAATGAAACAGATAAATCAGGAGAAATGAACATATGGACTATTGTTTTATATATAAATATTTTTATGTTTTAGTGTTATTTTGAGGATTAAATAAGATAAACTATGAAATGGAAAACTGACTACCATGTGATTAACCTGTGTCTTGTCCTATAAGGTACAAATAATAGCAATAATAATGTTTACTCTGCATTAAACACCATTGGACACTATTTTAAAGGCTTTGTACATATTAACTCTCTTAATTCTCATAATAATCTTGTGAAATAGACAGGATTTTTTTTCAGAAGTGGAAACACAGAGAGCTTAGTACTTTTCTCAAAGGCACAGAACACAGCAAAATGTGATATTGACTATTGAAGTCCTAAAGCTGACTGGTCATGGTGGTGCACGCCTTTGATCCCAGCACTCGGGAGGCAGATGCAGGCAGATCTCTGTGAGTTCAAGGCCAGCCTGGTCTACAGAGTGAGTATCAGGACAGCCAGTGCTACATAGTGAGACCCTGTCTCACAAAACAAAAATATTATAAAGCCAAAAAAGTTTCCTTTTACCTAAAGTCTTTTGTGGCTATTCCATTAAAAAAAAATTTTACGAGTAAAGGAAGCCAATGGTCTCAACACTGAGCTTTGAAATAAATTGAAACTGGAATTGTTTCTCAGCCTTTGAGAGCCCGGATGGAAGAATTGCTTTGAGGGTCTAGGCCACAGTGATTGCTGTGAGCCTGACCATAGTGACTGCAAAGATCCAGCGGTGCTGTACCATGTTCTTCTGCTGCACGAAAGACTCCCAAGATGACCCATATTCTCCAGGAGACTCTCTTAATTCCACTATTGCCTGGAACTGGCTTGTTTTGTTTTGTTTCTTTAAGCAAAGAATGCTTATACTCAAGGGCACCCCTCACCTACTGCTCGCTTAGTATATACTTCCTGCCACCATAGTGTCTGTATGACAAAGCCCTCCTTCAGTGTCTGCTGCAATGATGTTCACCCAAAATCAGGATTAATTTTTGCTCCTGAAGTGGCCTCAAGTGAAGAGACATGTAGACAGCTTTATTGCTCTGTTTTTCATCTCTTTCCATAGTCAACCAGAGCCTCCACAGTGGACTTAGCCTAGATTTTAGGGAGAAGCTGGCCTTTGAATTAGGGGCTTTGTTTAGAATATGAAATGGAATTTATCGGCCTCATATTTAAGTTTACTGAGCGTTTGAAACACAAGAACCCACATGCAGCAAAGTTACATGTGAATAGGAAGGAGAACCGGGAGGAAAATAGATTTTAAATCTGGGATTGACTTTACCTGAATGGAACAGCTCCTGGCTGTGTTTCTGGACTGGAAAATCTATCTCGGAGGAGGCCACATATAGGGCAGAAAAATTATTTCTTGATGAGCTGGTCTTCTGGATGGTCAAGACTCTAGTCATAGTCCCCTGGAAACTAATTTTCAAGAATTCTAAATGTGTAATTTAGCTGCGTTCTAAGCCTGATGTAAAATTGTGCTTCCTGGAACAGACACGGCAAGAGCAAGACGCCTGCCTAGTATATGCTCTTGAGCAAGCCAGGGAGCCGTAAGATGCCAAGACGCGCCTTGCAGTGTCCCAGGAGCTCTGTTTGCCAAGTGAGTGCTCTGATTCAGTTGTAGAATCCAGGTTTGCATGAGAAAGAACAAGACCCGCAGGTGTGGATGTGTGTTCTGGCCCCTGTGGACCTGCGGGTGTGGACATGTTCCCTAAGTGTGGGTCTGGGGGGTGGAGGGAGGACAGAACCATGGAAACGTGCAACCTCCTGAGATCCCTACAGCCTGCAGTGAAGCGCAACTCAGAATATAAATAGACACTATCCTAGTTCTTTTTTCCTTTCTATTTCTGTGATAAAACAGCATGGACAAAAGCAACTTGGGCAGAAAAGGGTTTATCTCAGTTTATAGTTTATAGTTCATTGTGAAGGGAAGGCTGGGCAGGAGCTCGAGGCAGGAACCTGGAGGCAGGAACTGAGGCAGAGATCATGGGAGAATGATGCTCACTGACTTGCTCCTCATGGGTTGGTCAGCCTGCTTTCTTATATCACTCAGGACCACAATTGCAGGGGTAGCACCACCCACAGTGGGCTAGACCTTCCTGCATCAATAATTAATCAAGAAAATGTCCTCATGGATTTGTTTATGGGCCAAGCTGTTTGAGGCATTTTCTTAATTGTGGTTCCCTCTTCCTAGACCACTTTATCTTATGTCAAGTTGATTGAAGAAGAAGAAGAAGAAGAAGAAGAGGAGGAGGAGGAGGAGGAGGAGGAGGAGGAGGAGGAGGAGGAGGAGGAAAAATAACCAGCACATACAGTAAGCCAGATATTTAGATATATCCAGTCTATGACTCAGGATCTACCGAAGAAAACTCTGTGTGTGAGAGCCATCAGGGATGTTCTCGAGGGCAACATAATGGGGTTTGTCCTTGTAGCTGAGGTTACAGGATTTGCTTTGCTGAGAGAGATATGAGCAGTTCTAAGAATCCTGGTGTACCTTGCTGGCTCTAATTTTGCACCTGACTTGTGAGCGGCAGTATTTACAATACACCTACCCCACCAAGCTACAACACATATGCAAAGTAAGTGAGAAAAAAAATTTGCTGTTGAATGCTACCAAGATTTGTAGAAATGTGTGTCACTATATTTATACTTAGCATATACTGACTGATACATTAAGAGAGACAAATAATTAGTATATCTAAATATAAAATATATCAGGACTTAAAGTGGATGTGAGAGCAATATTGATGACTTTATTTCCTGATACTAAGACAGTGTTCCCATCTCTATGTCCTTTATGTAATTAATCGAAAATGAAATTCAGAATTTCAAGCAAACCTTTCAAACAAGATGAAAGTTGTTCAGATAAACAGACTGAGGCAAAGCCATGGAAAACTGCTGCCAGAGCTCTTAGTGGACATAGATGAAGGAAAACACATGCACACCAGTGAACTATCAGGCAGTCTGCAGGGTTCCTTCGAAGAGGAGGCTCATGCACACGTGAGAATTCACTCTCTTGCTTGCCGAAGCTGAGCTGTGCAGGTAGTCTGCAAGTGCACTTGAGATCCAGGCAAGTCAAGAAAACTCACACCACATTTGCAGGAAGTCTGCTGAAAGAGTGGCAGATGGATCGGTACTTGGTCTCTTGAAGACAGGTTTCAAATCAGTTGTTCTCTGTCATCCCCAGTCCAGCATCATTGGGGAATTGAACAGAAATTCAAGCCTTAGGGCCTCCCCCGCCACACACACAGATAAATAAGGAGCAAATCTTAAAAATGAAAGAAAGAAAGATCTTTTTAAGAGAAAAAGTGAAAAAACAGATTCATGATTGAGCTGTATACTGGAGTAATGATGAAAAAATGGCAAAGAATTTACAAGATACAATATGAGTAAAGAAATGGAGGCTATCAGAATAGATACGGAAATTCTAGAAAGATCAAAATGGAACGCTGACAGCTGGAAAAAACACCGGAAACAAAGTCTGTTTTGGATGGTACTGACAACACATCAGACATGAAGGAAGTAAATATCATATCAAAGGAAAATGGTGTGATGTACAGGACATTTGGAACAGGTGAAGCGATTCCGTGATGGTAACTAGTAGCCATCCTTAGCAGGTTCACTGAAATAGGGAGTAAAGACATGTTTTGGAATGATGGTAACACTGTTTCTAGAGTGGGTTGGTAATTACAGGAATCTAATCAGAACAAGCCGGGTATGCTGACATTTAAGAGTAATTGTAGCGTTAGGATGGCTGAAGCAAGATTGTGAGTCTGAGGCCAGCCTGAGCTGCTTACCCAAACAAACAAACACTGCATTATTTTCAAAAGCTCTGTACACTTTATCCCATCTAGGTTTTTTAACATTTCAAAAATGCTGCTAATTATTAGGAGAAAAAAGAAAAGAGAAACAAGATTGCACGAGATATGGATGAAAAGTAAAAACTACAGGAGTTTGGGTCAGAATAAGATGGCATAATGTAACCCATCTTTCCCTTCCTAGTGTCTATAACTATGTAGCAACTTAGACAGGCTTTGCAGGATGTTTTAAAAGCCCAAGGATTTTGAGAAGGAACTAGCACAAGCTAGCATGAAGAAGAATGATGGGATTCCAAGCACCTTTGAAGAAGAGTTGACTTTACTGTATTTCTTTTCTTTCTTTCTTTCTTTTTTCTCTCGTCTGCTTTCTCTCCATGTTATTTTAATGCCGGCAGAAACCCAAAAGTGAGCACTGGGGAATATAGGCTTAGAGCTTCAGAAAAATCCTTCTAAATCTCACTTGAGAAAAGAAAAGCCTGTTTCCTAATGTTCAGAGACACTGCACAAATCCCTTACTTTCCTGTTTCCATTTGATTGCATGCCAGCCCCCAGGTAATGTGTTGGGGCAGCAGCAACCATGAAAGCTATGGGAGCTTGTGAGGGTCAAAACATGGAGATTTCTTTTTTGTCCAAGGAAGCTACTATTCCAAGAGGAGAGAGTCAAGCACAGTTACATGTCTTTCCCCCACCCCCACCCCCTTTCTCTATTTCAGAAGCCACCCAACGTGTTTCAATCTGGGAATTAGTCATTTTTCTGGTCAGGAGACTTAAGAAGGGGGCTCTAGGGAGATGAACAGTACTGGGGAGATCCTGGAGAGTGAGGAATTTGGAAAGCTGACACTACATACACAGAGGCAATTTTCTGTGTTCGCCTCTAAACTGCACATGGATAGATCTGCTGCTAGTTTGTATTCTATAGGCCAAAACACAGCTGAACAATAGCCATCTGCTCAGATCAATGCCCCAAAACTATTGAGTTGATGTGAGAATATTTCAGATGTCACTGTGACACCATTGACACTTAACATCAGCATGCTGGAACCAGAGCCTCGCAACAGCAATGTGATAACTCTAACCTAAAACAGTCCAAATTAATGGACTGTACAGTGATTTGAAAAGGATTGTCTCCTATAGGCTCATATATTTGAACACTTGGTGCTCAGCTAGTTGCTCTGCTGGGGAGATTGGAAGCTTTGGGAGGTAAGCCCTTGCTGGAGGAAGCTCTTCACCAGGGGTGGGCTTTGAGTCTTTGTAGTCTCTCCCCACTCCCACTTTGCTGTCTTGTTGGAGGATGTTTTTATGCACTGTGTATCCAAATGTTGATTTCTGTGCAGCAGAGATCTTGTTGCAGTCTGGAGTCTGGTATTGTCATTATTAGGAAGCATCTCCTGACTCAGTATTTTGTAAACATTATTCTCCAAAAAATTGCTGAACAGCCAATTATCTGGAGAGGAAAAAGTAGGACTTTTGGGCCCAGAGAGAGAGAGAGCAAGAGGGTCTCAGATGGTGACCAAAGGAGTCACCATTGGGACACTGATGAAGAAGGAGGTGCCAGAGCAAGACAAAGATGGCAGGTAATATCTAGGAAGTAGGCCAGGCCAATATTATCTAGTTAAAATAGTTGAGTATCTGTTTAGCTATAGTTCCTGAAGCTTTTAATAAATATAAAGGTCTCTGTGTCATTATTCAGAGCAAGGGCAGGTATAGAAAATTTTACATTTGTATTTGGCACCCAACGTGGGGATCAAACCCCTGACCCTGGGATTAAGAGTCCCATTCTCTACCAATGTTGTACTTGCAGTTGAAGATGCAAACTACCTGTTGCTGCTACCGAGTCTGCAGCTGTCTGCCTTGTTCTCCTGTTGTGATAGACTCTTATCCTCTGGGACTTTCTATAAGTGGCTTTGGCCATGGTTCTTTTATCACAGCAACTGAAAAGTAAATAATACTGATTGTCAAATAAAAGTTTCAAAAATTGCTATAGGTTCTGAACAACACAGAAAGTCTCCTAATATAGTATTCAAAATGTGCAGGCTATAATCCAGAATTGCATGACTTCTGAAGAACACAAAATACAACACGCATGGGAAAAGCAATCAATAAACATCATCATTAGCTGACACCGATATTGACATTGTCTGACAAGGCTTTTGAAGGTTGCTCAAACAATTGTGAACAGTCTAGAGTCAAATACCAAGATAGGAACTCACAGTAAAGAAATACAGTATAAAAGAGAGACAACTGGAAATTTTTGAAATAAAAAGGTTAGTAACGATTTTTTTTTTTGGCCAAATAGTAACCATATAATTCACTGTAATTAAAACTATGTAGTATTATCACATGAATAAAACCTCACTGGAAAAGACATTTCAGAGATAGATTCTGGCACACATAAGAATTTAATTTATGAAATGTGGCATAATGTGTTAGTTTAAAAGTGATAGAACTGTCAGCAGATGATGTTCTGGAAACTGGCCATTTGGAACAAAGTAAACATCAATTACTATCTTATTTATTACATTAAATAAATTACGTGGATCAAATGTTTAGACATAAAGTATGAAATCATAGAGTAATCATAAACAAGAGGAAATATGTGCTAGTCAGTGCAACCTTATGTATAATCATAAAAGCATGCATTAAAAGACAAGCAAGATACCTGTGTTATCCACCATCTCAAACTCTTTAAATGTACCAAATAGTTAAAAGGTAAAAATTCCCACAACTATCAAGTGAGATGGAAAGTCGATGTAAATCCTTCCGAGGGTCTCTACTTAGCAGCTTTATGTATAAGAGCTTAATTTCTAGATGTGCGTGCATATCGTGTAAACAAGTGATGTAATTGTATCAAAGGCAAAAAAGGAAATATGCATTAAAAATGGAAACATATGTCTGTTTCTGTATCTCTGACCACTACAGAACAGCAAATCTTTACAACGATGTCATGCAGCCACCAAAGAAGAATGCAGTAATTTATGCTAGATATCTACTTAGTGGTAGATGTCTACTTAAGCTTTATTGTTAGGAAAGAAATGAAAACGTTAAGTTGGGTATGCTGTATTCATGACCTAAGAGTGGAGTGTGGACAGTTAGACATTTATATATCACATATTCCTTGATCTTTATATGTATAGCATATAATACACACATATCCAGTGGCTTTATAAAACTGTTAACTTTCAAATGTATTTCGTTATACACTTAGACTTTTTAAAACATTTTATCTCGTTTTATTTATGTGTATGTGTATCTGTTTGTGTGCATGTGCTGGCAGAGGCCAGAAGAAGGCAGCAGATCCTCTGGAGCTGGGGTAACTGGTGACTGTAAGCCAAAAAGATGTGGATGCTGAGTACTAAACTCGGGCCCTCTGCAAGATTATTTCACACCCTTAACACTGAGCCATCTCTTCACCCCATGCTTTCCTTTTAAATCTTTATCAAAGAAAAATTTATATTAAATTAAAAAATCATTTTTCCAAAAGTCATTGTGAAGAAGAGGAAAAAGAAGAAAAGGAAGGAAGGAAATGAAGGAAGGAGAAATATCCATGTCCTCCTCATTAGAGAATGCTGGTCTATTTTAGTCTTCTAAGGTACTTTTTAGATCTCCATTTCTCTGGAGGGTATGTTTATATTACTACTTTCAACTTTTTCTTTTTTTATATGTTTATTTATTACTTCAGGTTACATCTCCATCACAGTGTCCTCTTTCTACCCCTCCCAGTCCTGCCCTCCCACCCTCTACCCCCTATCCCTTCCATCCCACTCCTCTGGACTGGAGTGTCCCTACATAACAGTCCCTTGCCCCAGTTCAGCAGTCATATGAGGGCCAAGAGCCTCCTCATACACTGCGGGCCTACAAGGCAGCACCACTAGGGCAAAGTGTCTCATTGACAGGAAACAAAGTCTATGTTCATGTTCACTTTGGTGCATTGGTTGTAATACAGTTATCCTGTATTATATGGCTAAAATCTGACTATAAGTGAATAGATGGCATGTGCATCCTTCTGAGTCTGGGTTAGCTCACTCAGGATGAGCTTCTCTAGTTCCATCCATTTGGCTGCAAATTGCATGATTTTGTTGTTTCTGATAGCTGAGCAGTATTCTGTCATGTAGATGTACCACAGTTTTTTTATCCATCCCTCAGTTGAGGGACATCTAGGTTCTTTCCAGTTTCTAGCTATTACAAATAAGGCTACTATGAACATAGATGAGGAAAATTCCTTGTGATTTGGTAAGGAATCATTTGGATGCATACCCAGAAGTGGTATGGCTGGGTCTTGAGGTAGAGCTATTCCAAGTGTTCTAAAATATCATCAGACTGATTTCTATAAGGCTGGACACACTAAATCTATTATAAGAGAAAGTGGGGAAACCCCTAGAACTCATCGGCACAGGTGACAATTTCCTGAACAGACCATCAACAGCTCAGACTCTAAGACCAACAATCAACAAATGGGACCTCATGAAACTGAAAAGCTTCTGTAAGGCAAAAGACACTGTCATTCGAACAAAAGAACAACCTACAGATTAGGAAAAAATAATCTTCACCAACCTCACATCTGACAGTGGGCTAATATCCAAAACTTACAAAGAGCTCAGGAAATTAAATGCCAAGAAACCAAATAATCTAATCAAAAATAGGGAACAGGGCTAAACAGAGAATTCACAAAGGAGGAATCCCTAATGGCTGAGAGACACTTGAAATGCTCAGCATCCTTAATCATCAGAGAAATGCAACTCAAGAGGACTCTGAGATTCCATCTCACACCTGTCAGAATGGCTAAGATCAAAAACTCAAATGACAGCACATGCAGTCGAGGGTGTGGAGAAAGGGGAACACTCCTCCATTGCTGGTGGGAGTGCAGGCTTGTACTTTCAACTTTTTCAACTCAAGACATTACTTGTCATTTTCTTCTCTGAAAATTGAGGATTCATTACTCTTTTATGCCCTTTCCTGTTCTCTCTATTCAAACCTTTACACACAATTCATTTTATTTGGTTAAATCTCTATTTAGTGTTGTTATTATAGGATTCCCTAATTTCCTTGACAGAAAACCAAGTATTTATTTTGTAGCACACACAGTCATCTTTCCCCCTGTACTTTTCTCAGTACTTTGCGATTTCTTGTTTTCTTATTTGCTTAGTTACCTATTAGTTTTAATTCATGCTCCCAAGCAGTGGTCTGAAACTTCTCAGGCCTTTCACACATATGAGACACTAATTTCACCTTCTTGAATAAATACTTCTAACCTCTTGCAGTCCAGTTGGCCATGTCCACTCCCACACTGTTCTGCCAGGAACCCCTGTGACTGTCATCCGGGGGCTTTCTTCTGCCACAAATCTGTTTGAATCCCTAACTTTATATTCCACATTTTGGTGGAGCATGTTTTCCATTATCTTTCTAAGAAAAGGCCCAGGCAGGTAAATAATTTGGTGCTTGAAATAACTGAAAATATCCCTACCCTAGTCTCTTACTAGTGCTATGGTTTAAAAGGATAAATTACAGGTTGTGGTTGTCTTTCTGTGGCATTTTCCCTTTGTGTTGGCTCCTTTAAAGGCTGACATGCTCCTGATTTACTCCTACTCCTGAGGACTAACCCTTTAGGTTGCAGGAGAAAACTGGAACTGTTCGCTAGGGCCTCTGGTCATTTGTAAAAGATATTTTTTGTTTCTTGAAAACCCATAAACCTGCTAAGAAGCCTTGCTCAGTCTCATCTCCAAGCCTCTTGTCTGCTTAGTTTCACCCTTCCATCCACAGTGTTCAAATTAGAGAGAAAGTAATGCCAAAAATGTTTATGGCCCCAACTTTCCTCCATTTGAGGATCCTGACTCCATAGATCTCCGGTGATTTCACAGCCTCTGAGACACCTTCCTACAAATTAGATGACAGAAAGGCGGATAAACAGACAGACAGAGAGATAGGCAGGCCGACAGAAAGACAATAGGTGGGTAAATGATAGATACTCCAGTATTTCTTAATTGGAGTGTTAGTTCAACATTAACTAATTCATTTTTGTCTTTATTTCCATTAGTAAAACCCTCTCTCAATTTCAAACTGCTTCTTAAATGTTTTTCCACGCCATTCTAGCAATTGTGTTTTTCCTCATCTATATGTACATGTGTGTACATGGACCACGCACACGGGCACTAGTGTGTGACGGTTAGGGGACATCATGAAGTGAAAGTCCTCCCTTCCACCTTGTTTGAAACAAGTGTCTTGTTTCCCTCTGTCTACCCCAAGCTAACTGGGCTGGGAGCCTCCCAGGATTTGCCCATCTCCACCTGCCATCTTGCTGTAAGAGTATGCTGGGATTACAGGCCCGAGTTGTCTCAGGTTTTTTTTTTTTTAAATAATTTATTTTTTATTTCTTCAAGTTACATCTCAATCACAATCCCCTCCCTACTCCCCCCTCCAGTCCCACCCTTCCACCCTCCTCCCCCTCAGCCCCACCATCCTCTCCCCTTCTTCCTTTTCTTTTTTTTTTTTTTTAGTTTAAGGTATTTATTTTTCCCCCCAAAAGCTCTCCCTTTCAGTCCAAATAATGGTTCTTTTTCTTATAACTATAAATACAATACAAAACAACAGAAATAAATAGGCCACGATTATAAGAGTTATATGGCTTAGCATACATTCCCAATGTCCAGTCCATATGTATTTGCCACCTGACTTTAACATTCTACTATCTAACCATCTCCATGAGTTTAAAGTTCTATATCTAACTCAGCTTTCACACTAACTTGCCTCATAATTTTAAAAATATCTTCTTAGATCCAGAACACCCTCTTGATTCCTAAACAACTCAAAATTTAACTATGAGACTCTAGGTATCTATTCTTCAACCACCTCAGAGACCTGAGAGGGATAAATATATCTGATTATATAGGAAGTGCAGGGCCTGCAGCTTCCAAAACTAAAAAATGACATACCAGTGGCTGCCTGGACAGTTCCCATTTTCTCTCCATACATTACAGCATCAATCTTCAGCCATTTGGCCCCATTTCTCTGACAGACATTGGTTGTAGAGCAGGAATTATGAAGGACTTACCTACCCTGTCTTGGCAGAGCTAGGCTGTCGACTTACCTGCTTCCAAGTTTTGTCCTTTTTGGACAGAAGTCTGTCTACAGTTGAAGCAAGTGGTTTTTCTTGCCAAGAGAATGGCTTACCACCAATTTAATCATCTCCCACTGGAGATTCTTCGATGCTCATCTTCTACTTGGAGTAATATAGGGGGTGCTGTCAGGAGCTGACATGTCTCGATATCAAAAAATCTTAAGTTAAGAAAACATCTTTGAATGCCATATTCTGCAGATCTCTTGAGGTTTTTGAAGATGCCCTATCTATCTCTTATATTTAGATAAGCAAATATTGCTTGTCTCTTAGCAACTTGATTTCTGAGTAGCTTAGAAAATAACTGTGATAGACTGTCATAGTAACTAACAAAATGACACGTTTTCATGACTATTAGTTTCCGTTTCTTAATTATCCTAAACAGTTTATGTCGGTTGGTAGCAAGAGGTCAAAACTTGACATTTCATTTTTAAGTATTACTACAAACAATACCTTTAAGAAGCGTTACCCTTAATTTTGTATCAATATACAAAGATCAATACCAATGTGGCCAAATATAATCTTAATTTTGTATCAATATACAAAGATCAGTACCGATGTAGCCCAATACAATCTTAATTTTACATTAATATACTAGGGTCAATACCATTGTGGCCAAATATAATCTTATTTTTGTATCAATATACAAAGATCAATACCGATGTAGCCCTATACAATCTTAAATTTGCATTAATATACAATGATCAATACCAATTTAGCCAAATATAAATTTTGTATCAGTATACAAAGGTATAAAGCTATATTCAATAATCTGTCCTTTTTTCTTGTTCTTTCCTATACTATGTCTATGTCCCATTTTTCTCAAGTCTGTTCACTCCTATATAGGAGAGAAAGGAGGATACAGAAAAGCAAAAGAGAGAAGTCCCTGGGTCTAACCTCCAAAACCCATTTAACAAGACCATTTAACAGCTTGTAGTCTTTTCCCCTAAATAACAAAATTTTCTATTATCTATCTCTGCGGATCTGAACTCAGGTCCTTGGGCACGCATGGCAAGTGCTTTTCCTGCTGAGCATCTCCCCGGCCTACAATTCTGTTTGCTCTACCACCAGCCTGGATTTAGGGCATATGTTCTTCCATCTTGAGTTTTCACAGCACCTCTGGTGTTAAGGGGGCTGTGCCTCTGCGTTCCGTTGCTCATGTCATAGCCAGTTTGTAATCTTACACTGCTGCTTTGTGTCTTCTCTTTCCCTTCCACCTCGTCAGTCGATTTTCAAGTGGTTTTAAAGTAAATTACACGAATCCACTGTCACTGCCCAAAACTTTCAACTAATTTAAACTCACATGCACTTAAGGCTGTGAATTTCCGAAGTATTACTCTAGCGGCATTCAATTCCATAATCTTATGGATACATCATTTCATTTTGTTTTCACACTTTTATTATTTCACTAATTATTTAAATTGTTATTGTTTTCTTGATTAGCCCTAAATAGCTTTATTACGATATATTTATTTTTCAGTAGTAGCTTTGAAGTCTTTATATAAACCTAAAGATATGTGAATTTAATAATACTTTCTGTATTGATTTATTATTTTGTTACTTTTATGTGTGGGGGGTGTTTTAGACAGGATTTCATGAAGCTCAGGCTGCCCTTGGTTTTAATATGCAGCTAAAGCTGGGCTTGAGCTCCTCATCCCCCTGGTTTCACCTCCTAAGAGGTGGCAGACATGAGATATCATGGCTTCTTCTTCTTCTTCTTCTTCTTCTTCTTCTTCTTCTTCTTCTTCT
>CAJQZJ010010806.1:3185510-3282182 GCA_907164525.1 Lophiomys imhausi
CTTCTTCTTCTTCTTCTTCTTCTTCTTCTTCTTCTTCTTCTTCTTCTTCTCTTCTTTTTTATCACAATTTGATCTTTTGTCATACTTTGGTCAGAACATGTTTTCCTGATAATATTATCATGGGCACTAATGTTTATTTCGTGGCCCATGTGCAGTGAGTCTTTGTGGATGTCCCATATGTGCATGAAACGGTCACATATTATGGAGATGTGGGGTATAAAGCTACATGTCAATTAAATCAAGGTTTTATTTATATTAGTAATATTTCAGTATCTCAGTGCTTTTGTCTAACTGATGCACTAATTATTGAGAATTAAGGTATGATGTAGAGTATTTTAATCTCTATTTTTAATTTGCTTAATTTGTTTTGTGATATAAAACTGATAGTTGAAAGTGGGTTCTGGTCATTTTAACTTTCTACTGAATTGTTCTTTTAACCATTTTCTATCTATTTTCCCTCTTTCTTTGACATGAAGTCTATTTTTTACATTAGTAAAATTATGTCACCTTTCATTTCTCTGGCATTTGATTTGAAGCATTTATTGCCACATACCAATGTTCTTAACATTTCTGTCACTGTTTTAAAGTGTCTTTTGATCTGTGCTATTTGGTCTTCAAAGTGTGCTCTTGAATACCAGCCTTTCTCCTTTAAATACAGAACCACATTAGCATGTACTTATAGCTATTATTTTAAATACTTCAATTTTTTGCAACCTTGTTCTAATTGTTATATTTGTTTAATTATCTTTCTTTTTCTACTTCCTAAAGTGAGCTCTTTGCACTTATTTTTCCTTATAGCACTTTAGAAAATTTGCCTTCTATTTCTGTGTTTTCAGCATGTGTGTTTTCAGACAATAACTGAGCAATACCTCTGGTTTGTGGGCAGCGCAACTTCCCCAGTTTAGTTATTGTTCTCCAATGTTTTCCTGCTCTCTCTCCTCTCTCCCTCACTCTCTCGCTTAGTCTCATTCAGTTACTGTATGCATGTATAATTCTTATTGTGTCATTCAGTCATAGTTGCAAATGTGCTTAAATGTTTATCATTTTCTTCCGACATCAACGAAACTTCCATTGTGCCCTCCTTGAGGATATAAATTCCTTTTATTTTTATAAAAGTTCAGGAGATTGCTCAGCAGATAAAGTATCTGTGTAAGTGTGAAGACTAGAGTTCATGTAAAAAACCAGGCCGGCATCATGGCTGCCTGTAATCCTCTCACTCAGGAGGCAGAGACAGGGGATCCTGGTACAAGCTGGCCAGTTAAGTTAGACTAACTAGAATCCATGAGCTCTGCATTCAGTGAGAGACCCTGCTTCAACAAATAAAATGAAGAGTTGTCCAGAAAGACACTTGATACCAACTTTGGGCTTCCATATGCATACACACACATATGCATCCATATCCTATACATATGTGCCTCCACATATGTGAATACACCCACACAAAGCCATACCATCCATACCTATAAATGAGGCAAAAAAAAAAACTCTTTTTTTTTTCTGAAACATTATGGTATTTCTTTCAGAGAAAAATCTTAGAGTAAAAGAATCTCTCCATCTTTGTTTTTCTAAAAAGTTTCCTTCAGTTTACAATCATGGTTAAGTATAAACTCATGGGTCATATCATTATTGCTTTCCAAATTGTCCTGGGATCCCCATGATCTGATAGTTATACTCTTTAGGCATTTTGCCTTCTCTCGGTGGCTCTTTCAGTTCGATTCACCTATCTCTGTGGATGGCATTGTATACTTTCATCACTATATGTTGTTTAACTTTTCTCACTATGATAAAATGTATCATGTGAACAACTTAAAGAGAAGATTTATTCTGTCAATTTCGAACAGGCCCAATTCAAGTCATTCGTTCTCTAAGAAACCCTCTCAGAATCTGTTACTTCACCTTTCTTCAAATTTCTACAGCATTTTGCTTGTAGTTTGGTAGCTCTATCATAGTCCAGTTTTGACTACAATCATTTATGTATACTTTTCAGTATAAAATGAGTTCCTTATTGTCTTAGTTCCTTTTCTACTGTTGTGAAGAGACACCACAACCAAGGCAACTTATGAAAGAATTTATTGGGGCTCACAGATCCAAAGGATTAGAGTCCATGATCATCATGGCAGGGAGCAGCAGGCAGGCAGGCTAGGCACTGAAGCAGTAGGTGAGAGCTTACAGCCTAATCCGCAGGCATGAGGCAGAGAAAATCATACAGAGAAATAAATGGGAGTTGTGTGGGCTTTTGAAACCTCAAAGCTTGTCCTCAGTGACACATCTCGTCCAACAAGGCCATACCTCCTAATCTTCCCCAAATGTTTCCAACAAATGGAAAACAAACATTCAAATATATGCACCTATGGGGGCCATTCTCATTCAAACCACCACACATAAGTCTAGAGTTCACCTTTCATTCTTTTTATTTTGTTTTTTAACCTTTGCCCTCTATAATAACAAGTAATATTCTTTTTATATGGAATTTACTCAACAAATATTCACTGAAGGAATACAAATATGATTATATTAAATGGTGAAAATTAGTTCACTCTTTGATTTTCTTACCATTGCCTGATTTTTATAGTTTTTTTTTTAAATAATAACCCAAGGACATTCTTTTTTGTTTGTTTGTTTCTATTGTTTATTTATTTGTCTAACAATACATGCAGGATTAAAACAAACCTCAGAGCCGGGCAACTTTCCAGAAACACTACTCACTCTTTTAACCTTTTGGGTTTCATTGAGCTCAGTAAGCTGAATCCTGCATCGAGCCTGGCGGTGACCGATGAGCACACTGATGAGGTCGTAGGGACTCTGTCATAATTGTTCTAAGTGTTCAAGGATAAGCTGCTTCTTGTTTATTGTGAGTTTTTGGCAAGCCCTTTCCTTATCATCTTTTGGCATGGTGGGTACCACGTGGTAGGCACTCAACTGATATTTAATGAATTGAGTTGAATTACTCTTAGCTCCTGGATTCATAAACCAGATTCAACACTGGCATGTCCTAGAAAGTGTGTCACAAAGGGCTAATCACTTAGCAAAATGCCAGAGAGGGCTGGTATTTATGACCAACCAAGTGCCAAATGTAGAGCAGGCAAGGTCTTTAAATCCACAGATTCAATCCATTGCTGTGCTTCTGTTTGCTACAGTGGAAATCCAGAGTTTCCACATATTGTGAAACCCTTTCTGTGTCCAAATTATTTTCAAACATTTAAAAGTAAATGGGCAACTGAAAAGATTCTTGGTATGTTTTCAAATAATTACTGAAATTGATTTTATAAAACTAACCAGTATAATTGGAGTGATTGTGACTCAGTGGCAGTAGCTGAGATTTATTAAACAGCCCTCATAATCTAACTGTCACTTCTGAAAAAGCTTTTTTTTAATGTAAGACCTTCTGAGTGATGCTTCTGCCTAGCAGATAACTTCATATACCTAAAGAGTGGTCATGGGCCATATGAGACCTCTCTACCTATAAAAAGGGATAAAACAAGAGTCAAAGTGGTTTAGTGTTTGGTTTGGTTTATTTTATACACTTTCACTACAGACATGTACAAACATGGGGGGAAAAAGATCACTCATAATTCTATTAACCTAAGTTGCCTGTATTATTTCAGTAACCAGTACTTACTTTTTGAAAACGGAGTTTTTCTCATCAAAATAACCCTGAGAGGCAGGCATGGCAATGCATGCTAGAAACCACAGCACTAGAGAGGTGGAGGCAGGAGGATCAGGAGGAGTTCAAGATTATTATGCCCAGCTACAAGGTGAGGGTCATAAGGGAAGGCAGAACAACCTGTCTTTGGAGGTGGACAATACGGATCGAAATCTGGGCCCTTGTAAACGGAGGAGCTTTGGAGTCCTGGGCCCACACAGTAAGCGCTCTTCAAACCTATTTTTGCTCATTTCTTCAGTGATGTTAACAACGATAAATGTGGTCCTTCTGTTGGAAAGTTCAGGAAGAAGGAAAGGAAATGCCTCAGGCCCTGTCCTTCCAGCAGGGTTGTCTGTCGGCTTGTCTCTCTCCTGTTAGCTCTCAGTGTGTGTGTCTGTCCTTCATGGAGCCAGGGCATCAGGCTCCAAGCCTTTTAACCGGCAATACTTTTGTTTGTTTGTTTTTTGATCTCCTATTGGAAACTCAGGAAAGTGGAGCAATGTACTTGTCTCATCCGAGGCAGGGGTGGGGTAGGGGTGAATGGGTTTATTTCCCACAACCTTGTCTCCTGGCTGGGGTCAGCCACACCCTGCAACCCACCTGGGCTCTTGGGATGCTCTCACCACACCTGCAACTGAGCTGTATATCTGTATGCCCTCCCAGGACTGCCCACGTACAGCGCAGTGGGAACTCAGGAAAGTCGCTGCCTTTCCTGGCTCACATCACCGCCCTGGGCAGACAGACCTAGGAATGGTTATCGGCCCAGAGCTGCAGGCAAAGGGCTAATCCAGCGCTGGAAGGGGGGCGTTGGTAGTTAAACACTTTTTAATGGCTCCGTCCTATGATAATTAGTCCTGGCCTGGAGCTAGCAAACTGGGAACCCCTCTAACCTGAAACGGAGCCTCATCCACTGCTCAGCGCTAATCCCCAGCACAATGAAAGCTGGACTAATTCACTGGGTAAACACCCTCTCCAGTTACTTACAAGCTGTTTTATTTCAGCCCTCAAACCAAATAGAAAGGCAGCCAGTGAGTGGAAAGAAAGTCAAATATTTAAGGACCCATTTTACCTTAAAGCCTACGGCTTCCCAACACCCCCCACCCAGTGCCCCGGGAGGGATGCTCGCCTACCTTGCTTGGGATTGTGAGTTATGTCACTTTTTAAAAACCGACGGGCAGGTAATTGGCAGTGGAAACAGCAGCCATTGAGAAGTCTTTCCTCAACATGGTCCTTTCTGTTCTCTTGGTAATCACAAAGGATCACGGCCTCTGAACACAGCAGGTGTTCACTAAATATTCACACTTGAACTTAGCAGCAAAGCTGAGAGTCGAGGCTTAATAAATATTTAACAAAGATTGGTTCCTGTTTTTACCTCAGGAGATACTAGACTAGCGATCCTCAAATTCCAGATGCAGCACTAGGAAGACCATAAAAACTGCTTGCTGGATAGTTTATGTCAGCTTGACCCAAGCTGAGGTGTAAACAAGCCTGCAGGACATTTTCTTAATTAGTGATTGATTGGCAAGGACCCAGCCCAGGTGTGCGGTGCCATCCCTGTGCTAGAATTTTATAAGGAAGCAGGCTGAGTGAGCCACGGGGAACAAGCCAGTAAGCAGCAGAAGCCAAATTAACCCTTTCTTCCCCAAACTGTTTTGATCATGATATTCTGTCACAGCAATGATGACCTTCACTAAGACACTAAACTTCAACTACAGCTTTTTATTCAATAGCAATGGTTCTCCAGAGAACCTTTGGTCTAGAACAGGTTACTTTTTAAGAAGCAAAAAGCCTGAGGAAATATTTTAAGCTTTGCCTACTAAGCAACCTGTCTCAACTGCTTACTGGTGCCAGCGACGCATAACACTCCAGGGAACAGGGAGCCGGTATGGTACTGGGATTAGAATCTCACATAATTTCTGCACATCATGACTGCTTCTAGCTTATGTTTTGTCCAGATATATATATATATATATATATATATATATATATATATATATATTCTTTTTAAAAAAGGTAAAACTATTCACAACTTGCAGACTGGAAATCAGGCGTTGTGGCAGATTGCTTGCCCACCTCCTGTTTGTCCACCCACAGTCTAGAACTGTATGGTTACATAAGATCAGACGGTGGCAGAGACGACAGCTGAGAACCTGACAGCAGGTAAGTACGTAAATAACTTTAAGAAAACTCCTGTGTTTACAAACCTAGCTCCTCATTTCTAAGCCTGCAAGTGTTGTATGTGCCATTGGAGTTGGAGAAAACCAGGACCCGCCTTGACCCACCCAAACTCCATGGGTGAAGTTCAGCTTTGCATCAGCTCAGGGGCTGCGATGTGGGATTTCCTAGGGCTGGTACTTGTTTTCCTGGGGTCACGGGGCTTCTGAGTTGATTAACCTAACTGTGTTTAGGAATCTGAACCATGAGCATAGTCTGCTACTAAAACAGCAGAAAAAGAGAAAGCCAGTCATGAGACCCGATCCTGAACCCAAATGGCAGCGCCAAAACCTTTAGTAGGGGTGATGCTATTATAGGAAAGTAGATTTTTGTTTTGTTTTGTTTTGTTTAGGAAGCCAAGATGAAAACCAAATCTCTGTTTCTGGGGTGGGGTATAAGCATTATTTTCCGTGGAAAAGTGAAAAAGGATACAAAACATCCCTGTATGTGAGGCAAACGGGGACTCTAAAAACACCTTGGGCCACCTTACTCTATTTTAATATAGAAAAGTGAATGGTAACTTCGGGGCACTATTAGATCTTCATCCTTTTATGAGTTTAGGGAAAAAGTAGAAAGTATTGTCTTCCTCATATGACTGCTGAACTGGGGTGGGGGACTGTTATGTAGGGACACTCCACTCCAGAGGAGTGGGATGGAAGGGATAGGGGATAGAGGGCGGGAGAGCAGGACTGGGTGGAAAGAGGACACTGCGATGGAGATGTAACCTGAAGTAATAAACAAATATTTTTTTTAAAAGAAAGTATTCCTTTAACTTCTATTTGGTTCACTAAGATTATTGCCTCTCACAAGGCAAAGACTCTTGTTTTTCTGTGTTGGAAACAAACAGGTAGGTAAACAATAGTGAGCAGTGTTTAATCAAGTGGGACTTCATCCTAGCCATCATGAAATACAAAGCCACGGGGCAGACATGAAAAAATCAGATGTTTTGAGTAATGGCCAGGCTACTTCCTAGCTTGGTGAGCTGGTGCAAATTATTAAACTTTCTGGCTCTTAGTTTCATCATCTATCAGAAAAACAACAAACAATTATCTAAAGTCAAAGGGTGTTTGTAAGTATTGAATTATAAACTCTAACAATGAGTGTGTTTAGCATACTGTCTAGAACTTGCAAGAAACCTGACAATTCTGTCCCTTTTAAAGTATCAGTATTAATTATGTGAATTGTTTATTCGACTGAACTCCATTTGACCGCTTTTAAGTATTCTGAAATGCAAATTTGTTGTGGGCTCTGGTGTGGAAACTGTGGGATATTTCTTTTATAGGGCTCTGAGAAAAACGGTATTATGGTCACATTTTTCCTCGACTTTTCTGAAAGGGGTAACTTAGTATCCACATTCATCCAGCAAAGATGAAAGATGTGTCTCTCTAAGCCAGAGTAGGGATAAACTGAAAGGGGCTGACTTCTCTGGCTGCGATATTTCCAGAGGATAAGTTTATATTTTCCTCTGCCCCAAGTTGGGCAAATAATGGGTGTGAGTGACTGAGTTCAAAGGAAAGTGGTAGAAAGGCCGGAGCGATCTCACTAGGCTGAAGGCTACAACACAACTCAATGACAGTAGGCGCTCAGGTGCTAAATAAAGCATCAAGAGTAGGAACTATGGCTTGCAGCTACCTACTTGGCTAGCCAGTGCTTCTCCCATGATTCTCTGGGCTTAGGCTCTTTTATTAAGCTGAAGATACTACATTCTTGAGATTGGCTGTGGAGGTGGGATGAGTCCCCTTCGGCTATAGCTGAGCCTTAGATTGAGGTGGTTCTTGAACCCTCCGCAGGGACTCCCACCCTCCTCTCCTCCAGATCCTTGCTCTCTGTGATGATGAGGCTCCATACTCAGGGCCCATTGTTGGAACCTTGGGATGATTAAACACTTGTGTTCATGTTCATTGAACACTTGACAGGCGGCAGAAGGAGCTTTGAGTCTGTCTGTGTGCTTCTGCCTTCACATCAGAACTCCCCAGCTGTTTGGGTGGCCACATTCATTAGGAAGCCAATGGAGAGAGGTAGCAGAAGCCTTTCCAACTATTGACACCCAGCGTATCCAAATATGAAGTGGATTGTAGCATTTTGAGTCAAGGAGGCAGGAATAATCATAAGGCCCTAGATTTCTGGGTCCTTGTTGTCTGCCTTCTACATAGAAAGAAGACACCAGGGACAGGTCAGGCAGACCTTAGCAGTAACCAGGTCACTTATACATGTAGACCAGCATCACCTGCACACCTCATGATCACCATTAGCTGAACAGAGCACACATGATGAGACTTTGAAGCCTTGGCCACATTAGCTTTCTTGTTATTCTCCCTTTTCCACTGAAGCCCAAAGAAGACTGGATCAGTGTGAAAGGGAATGTAGAAGCTGCAGGATAGAGCAACCCTCCATTCTCCCTCCATGGTTTAGTCCCTACTTTCTGCCCACTTTGGTTTCAGTTGAAGGCTCGTGTCTTCTCAGAGTCTTAGTTTCTCCTTCTGTGGATGAGATGGAGATTAGGAGACGGGGCTGTGTTTGAAGATGGTGGTGAGGTTGGAGTGGAGAAGCTATGGAAAGCATTGTTCAAAGAATCACTAACACAGAAATACCTTATACGAATGTTTGATAACTATTTTTATATAACACAACTATGCTATTGCATGCCCAAATTTTCTTGGAATTTTCCAGAGTTCTCTGTTAGACAAGTTAATCCTCAATTCTCTGTTATCAACTCTGTCGGCCAGAAAGAAAATCTTGGTATCCTCAGATATTTAATGAACAATGAAACAAGATATAAAAGCGTAATTTGGATATTTCAGGTTCAAAGGCTTATCTAAACTATTAGGTTCTTATAGAGAGCTGAAATCAGGTATGTGCAGGAAACCTCAGCCGTGCTGGGGGCATTTTCACTCTACAATGTAGAAATGATGAACTTGGAAGGAAATAACTTCTATTATCATTGATAAAAATGTAAAGTTATGCTATGATACCTATTGCTGGCCCTCTAGGCACTTTTCACACTTGTATTTGCATCTGCCCACTTATCAGAATTTTGACTGTATTAAGTGGTGCTCAACTAGTTTTCTTCTGAGTAGCCACCAAACAAGATGCCTATCACATCAGAACAGACTTCCTTCCTGGGGTCCAAAACCAACAGCTACTTTCCTAAGGAGGATTGTTTAGAAATATTCCAAATCAATAATGGATATGTAAGCAGACATTGGCAGTGACCCCAAACAGCCATTTATTTATTTCAGGAACCAAGAGAGAGTGTCATTGCCCATTACCAAAGCTTGGGCATGGAAGACTGGATATGGAGATTCATGTTCCAAAGCTAGGAAGATGTGTTTTCAGGGACTGAGCATGACTAAGTTAGAGGCCGTGGAAGGCTCTAGAAGGCAAGTCCATACCCAGACATTGTGGGGAGAGTTTAAAGGCCCAACATGAAGGTTTAGACTTAGAAATAAGAGTAGAGCTATGATCCTGGGACTTGAGTCCAGGCTGGGATATAAACAGAAGCAAGTCCTACCAGACTGCAAACTCAGACGGACTGCATAGGGCCTGGTGGATGTAGAGCACAGATAGGCCTAAACTTTGGTTGTTAGTCATTGAAGGAAATCTGAGAGGATAATTTGGTCAAACATGAGTTTTCAAGAATCAGTTGCTCCTGCGGAAGTGGCTATCTAGAGTGAGCCTGTGTTTGCCCTCCAGTGACTAGATGATCAGTACAAGGGTAACCAGGGTTATAACATGAGTCTAGATTTATTACAGACGTTGATCTCAGAGAGGGCAGGGCACATAATCCACTGATCTGAAATCCAGGCCAACAAGGACTCCTGGGGACATGTGGCAGTTTTGTCCTTGTCGATGGACACTGGACTTGCCCATAACAAAACCTTTCTTCAGAGATCAGAGGCTCTGAGTCTCCTGGGATAGAGATGTCTTCCCAATTTAGGTAAAACCTTCCATTTCCAGGTCCCATGGTCTCAGGCTTGCTTTTCTCAAGACTAATTGTTCCCTAATATCCTCCATGGTGAAGGGCATACAAGCTGAAGTTGGATGGGCAAAGATGCCCTGAGCAATGGAAGCTGCTGAGCGATGGATGTGTGTTTCCGGGACACATGCATTGGTGAGGGTCACTGGGCGTGCACCTTTTTACACCTTTCTTTGTACCATATCTTTGCCTTCTTTCTTCTTTTCCTTTCCTTTTTTTTTTCCTATGCCTTGATTCTATATTGGATCTCTGATGTGGTTTCCAGGCTTAAAGTCATGATTTTATAACTGGGAGACAACTCTGAGGCTACCCACTGTGTTCTCAGGATAGCAACATGTCAGCAGATGGATCCCAATCTCAGACATCCCAAGAGAGAGTGTATCCCCTTGAAGCCACTGTGGTTGGGCCTGCATACTTACTTAATCCTGATTAATGCCCATATTTACCAGCTGGGCCACTTACATGGGAAGAATGATAGGTTCCATGGAGAGAGGGAGAGTCTCTTTCTTTTTGGCAGATCTGCTTCACTTGCCTGACTTGGTTGCCAGCTTCAGCTTGCAGTCAGTTAGAGAAATGGTGTCTAGAAGTTCTGACAGTCAATCAGAATGAGAAGAGCAGATATTGGTGCAAAAACAACTTCCAGAATGTTCCACCTGCCTGGACCTGTCCCTTCTTATTGGTTCAGAGAGAGCCGCTAGCCTTTCTACCACTAACCCTGTGCCTTTTGATTTAGAACACGACACAGGAGTAGAGGGAGAATCCTGACAAGATCATCCTCAGCACTCCAAAGCCAGGCATAACCAACCTGTTGATAGGATAGCAATTAAGATATGGGGAAAGGTGACTGAAGACTGTGGGTCTTAGGAGTGAACCCCCTGAGGCCAGATACTTTCTGATCACATCTGGAAACATTTCACTTTGGAAAATTTAGTCCTCTGGTTCTAAATCCAGTTTCTGTTAACTCTATGGCAGGAAAAACTGTGCTTCTGGGACAATAAGGGATGAGGGTACGAAAAATTGAAGTCCTATGCCAAACTTTCCACAAACACTCTGTGACCTATTTGCAGATAGTCACATGCCTGAAGAACAGTTCTCTCCCCTTACTCCTCAATTAACATAATTAACCTTGTACACACATGTGTACTGTAAATTATAGTTTCCCCTGCAGTTTCTCGAGTACCAGCAAATGCTTTTCAGGATGCTGGGGTTTTCACCATTCTTTTTTTTCCTCCTACCTTGATCTCCCAAGTTCCCACATCTGTGAAAGGCCTATTAAAGAAATCATTTCCCACCCCACCCCCAACAGCACCACACACCTGGTAATAAATAATATGATCATTGCCTAACAGGCACCACTAGGAAGACCCGAGTGATAAATAGAGAGACTCTCTGCCTCTCCACAGGCTCCTTGGTGAAGGCCAGATGAAGAGAGTTAGCTATTAAAGAGCGCACATAGCCACAGGCAAATTCTCTTACCCGATTCTCCTTGTGGAGACCTTTTCTTAAAAGCTGAGATTGCTCGGATGGTTCAAGGTGCTATTGAGCTCTAACAGGGACAATTACAAGACTCCAGTAGCAGCATCTGAGGCCGATGCTTGTGTCTGATAAGGTTGCTTGAGAATAATGCAGAGGAGAGAGACCTGATAATGGGTTGCTGAAAGGATGGGATGAAGCATCTTTGCCCAGAGCCTGAAGACAGAAGCAGCTGCTGTAGCAGAAGGGCCTCCCCCACCTTACCTCAAATTCTTTTCCATTTTTATTGCATTAATAAAAGCCACAATGCTCTCTAAACATGCACTTCAGAAATGATTTTTTTTTTAGCTCCAAGCTAGTAACACTGTTCACCAACTAATTTTGTTGTATGAGATGTCTTAAGAAGAATTCTGCCTTTCTCATTCAGATTTTCTCCTTCCTATTATGTGTTGAAAAAAAACAGCGCAGGAACAATTGTTATATTTTGGGCCCTGTCTCCCTCCAGTTGTATAATTTGCTACCTATCTAATTCTTTGACTTTAAAAACCTTTTACACAGCCAAATAATAATAAGAAAGAAACCCAAGGCCGTTCTTTTGTGGAATTTTTTCTCTTTGCATTGCACTGTCGGTCCTCTGTTAGATATGAGGTCTCTCCCTCTCTCCTCCCATTTTTTCTCCCTCCTCCCCTTCCTTTCTGCTAGCGTTTGATGGAATATGTTTGCCCAGGCTTAGTCAAATTCAGGAATGATTGATTTGTGCACATTATGTGCAAACACAATTTAAGACAAAACACTTGGATTTAGTTGATTTAGGCTGCTTATCCTAAAGAAACTTGGAGTGATTTGACTTCTTTGTGTCCTCAGTGTTTCATGAAGCTTGGATATCCTACTTGGTAAAGACAGAAATAGGAGAACAGATGTAGAGGAATAACCGGGGTCAGCATCAGCCAGCTCTCACTGATTTCAGTCCTGAGCTACACCATTGTTTGAAGTCAGTTTGATGGCAAATTAAACCAAGCAAATATCAGAAGGTGTGCAAGAGCTGGATGCTGGCACTTGGGAATATAATTTTAGCATACAATTAACACAAGTTGGTTAGTATTAGATTGATAATACAGTGTAATGACCAAGTTCAAGGTCATGTAGTATTACGTGCCAGGTGCTGGTAGAACTGACAGTACCAAGAAAATGGTGATGGTTTATCTAGGTAGGGCTTCCTTTGTGGACAAAGGAAAGTAGGGGTTATGAATGTAAGTCAGTAGTAGAAGACTTGCTTAGCATTCACCTGTCCCTGAGTTCAATTCCCATCACTGTCACAAAAGAGGAGACAAGCTGAGTTTGATTCTAAAGATAAAAAGAGATATTTACAATTCTGGGCTTCCAGAGAGTAGCCACCTACACCCAGTCATCCTGCAAGGGCTGCTCTGTGAAATTATGTGCCTGGAGCCCATTGAGTCAGAAAGGTGAGGTGCTCTGTGAAGTGTGCTGAGAGCAAAGACTGCTCTGGCTTTTAGGTCCTGTTTTAAACACGCATGAATGTTGGCCTATATCAGAGGACATTGGATTGACATTAGCCTCCATACCATTAGTTCCTGATGTGTTTCTTATTAGGAATAATGACAAAACTTCTCATCCAATTAAGATTCCAATATGCTGATGAGGAAGCACAGAAAAATCAGAAGAGACCCAAGGTCTGGGACAACCAGGTCCAGTTCTCCTTGTCTGTAGGTTCAGCCTTGACACCCTCTGTCTCACCCCATACCTCCCATTCCTTTTCTGAAGATTATATTAACTGAGGTCAAAGGTCCTTTGGG
Source organism: Lophiomys imhausi (assembly GCA_907164525.1). Taxonomy (NCBI): domain Eukaryota; kingdom Metazoa; phylum Chordata; class Mammalia; order Rodentia; family Muridae; genus Lophiomys; species Lophiomys imhausi. The sequence goes on from CAJQZJ010010806.1 coordinate 3,198,631, forward strand.
CCTGCAGCATCAGAGTGCTTTATGGCTACTGCGAGGAAGCCAGCCATACATACTTTCCCAAAGACAGCTAGCTCATGGAGTTGTGGAGATGGCAATGGAAATCCCCTTCCCTGAGTTGCAGTACTTTCAGACGCTCATTTCCAGTGGAGACAGGAGGTAACAACAACTAAACAGGTTTCTAGGATTAGGGTCTCTTCTAGTCATGGGAAAGAGCAACTTGATTCCAGAGGAGAGTCTTAGGTGATGTTACAATGAGTCCTGATCTGCTATACAGCATTGCTTGAAGAGAAAATATGGGACAAGAACATGAGAATAGAATCCATACAGTTTAAACTTACAAATGCTTTTGTAAAAAGTCATTACTGGTCCCTATATTTGTGCATAGGTTGAACACCCATGAAGTCAACCTTTGCTAACACTTCTCAGAGAAGGGATGATGCTGACCACTGGCTCAGTAGAATGAAAAAGGCCCAGGGGAGTGTTTGGGTGTTTTGTGGACTAAAGTCAACATAGTATCCAACTCACTGGAGTCTAGATATAGTGTGAATATAAGATGGAAGTTTTCCAGGTAATTTTAGTGTAAGGCATTCTCCTATCTTACTGTCATTGACTGGTGACATTTCAGTGTTGTTATGTTTATATTGTTCAGAAGGGTGGGAAGTAAATACACCAAATATGTTCATAACTTTTTGGTCCATGTATTTCCATAGAAAAACCTGTATTCTATATTGGTAGCCTGTCCTGTACTAGAGGCATATTAAATGCTGAGGACATTGCCTTCAAAGGATGTTGATGATCATCCGGTTATCAAAGCAGGTCCAGGCGTATCCTTCTGAAGGTGTCTGTTGTTGGAAGGTGTAGTCTTATGTATGAGCCACAGTGCTCTGGTTAAAACATTCTGGTGGAGCACAGCTCTGTATCAGGGACTATCTGGTAGTTTAAATGGGAAATGTCCCCCATAGGCTCACATATTTGAATTCTTGGTCCCCAGCTGGTGATGTTCTTTGAGGAATATTAAGGAACCTTTAGGAGGTGTGACCTTGTTGGCATAGGTATATTACTAAGGATAGACTTTGAGAGTTCATGGTCTTACCCAATTCCAGTTTTCTCTTTTTAACTGTGTTTGTTGTTGAAGATGTGTTCTCTCAACTTCCCATTCCTGCTGTCTGAAGACATACATACCTCTGCCATGATTTTGGACTCTCCATCTGGAATCATAAGTCAAAGTAAATTCATCCATAAGTCTCTCTGGCCATGATGTTTTATCACAGGAAGAGAAAAGTAACTAATACAGGCTACAAGCGGAAGCAGAGAAGGAATACATTCTGGCCCACACATCACATCTACTCTTTTATTGTGACTGTGGAACTTTGTGTTCTCATCATTCCTCTAGTTACAAGATGATTGTAGGGTGCAGCACAGCTTACAAGGAAGACAGCTCATGAGGCACTTAGTACTGTCTCCTCTCAAAGACTAAGATTAAATGTCAGCTGTATTTTTCACTCATTCAAACTGGTGTCCCCTTTCTTAGTTTGGCATAAAGAATGCTTGTGGAATGTCTTATTCTCTTTCATTGCCCAAGTCCCCTTCACAGTCACTTATTTCACTTCATCATTTCAATATTTAAAGGGATCAGAACTCGTCCAACAAAAGCCTTGTGTCCATGTCCTATCTTACATTGCTGGGAAGGATTTGTTTTCTATGTATGTCAAGGAGATGCCCATCTTTGAAAGAACAAAATTTATAAGAAGGGTTTGTATTTGGGTTAAGAATTTATAAAGAATTTCTTGCGCGTAAATGAAGTAAACATTTGGGATCTTCTTGGTATGAAAGGATAAGATTTGTAAATTCAAATAGTGTTTGTAAGTTTTCGGAAGTATTTGCAAGAGCAGGCAGGAGTGATGGTTCAGCCGAGGATCTCAGAGGATCGAGTTTGGTCTCCCAGCTGTAGGGGTTGATAGATTAATATAAGTTAGATTTAGTGAATATCTAGGTTTCTGATACAGTCTCTTAATTTGGGGCATGAAGATCAACTTGGCTGTGAGCAATTAGCTTATCAGCTTATGGATGAAGTCAGGTGAAATGAGGGGAGTCTCTTTGGACTGAAAAACAAGGTTGAAGCCAGGTGAAACAAGTAAAGATTTTATGACCTGGCATTGTTTTCAGCTGCTAAGTGGGCAGAGTCCAAATTAAGCTGAAGCAGGTGGAACGAGGAGCGATCCTATTTAAGGACAAGTGGATGAGCCCAGAGAGCGGTGTGCTAAGCCCCCCCCCCCCCACCCACCATATTAGAGAGCTCAGATGCTAGCGAGTCCTGCTGAAGAAAGAGCTGGTGAACTGATGGCCAGATCTCCCTGAGGCAGAAAGAAGCTGGTGAGCAAAGAAAGCCTCAGCAAGAGAGCAAAAGGCCAAGGACTAAACCCTGTGGCTCAGCTCTTGCCCAGAGGGGTTTGACCTGTCCAAACAGTGGCCTGAACGGAACTGTGGCTGGCTTTATAGACTGAGGCAGAGCGGCAGAGTTGCTGATAGGAAAGAAATAAGTTGGCCTACGGACAGCTGAAGTCTCCCAGAGAGAAGAAAGCCTCAAGCCTTATTCAAGGTGAGACTTTGATAGCCAATTTACCCTGATGAACCTGCATCTGAGATATTCCAGAAGAAAGACTGCTAAATGCATTAAAGGGACTACCCCTGAGACTGGTTTCCTAGCGACTGAGGACCTGCCCCAGAGACTGTATCCTTCTAAAAGTTGAGGAAAATAGTTGTAATAGTTATCAATAGGTTTAGTGATTAGGTCTTAGGGGTTGTAGGCATTCATAAGGGTTGTAGGAATTTATAGGAATATAGATAAGTAAGTGTATTTGTTATAAATGAATATAGTTATTAATAAATAAGTGTTAAATAATTTAAAAGTACGGTATCACCCAGCACTGATGGAAGGCTGCTTACAACTTCCTGTAACTCCTGCTCTAGGGAAAATGATGTCCTCTTCTAGCCTCTGCAGACACCTGCACTCATTATCTGCTACCCAGACAGGCCACACATACACTTAAAGGACTTTTCAAAAATCTTAAAAATATTTACAAATTTCTGTACCTCAAAGAATTTCTCCTTAAAAGGGCATAGGTCCTTATTATTAGAAAATCCCAAGGCTTCCACGATAATCATTTCAGAAAACTCCAACTCCCTGTGAAGTTTGAGAGCCTCACTCTGTCAGGTGAGACAGCCTGAGCTCTGTTATTAAAGAAGAGTAAGAAGCTGTTTCCCCTGAGGAGACATTCCCTGTGTTCCTGAAAGACTTTTCAACACCAATACCCTCCCTCTCCACATAGCCCAGAACTGAAAGTGCCTGCCCAGATTCCTAGCTTCCATCCAAAGAGTGAGGCCTCTTTTCAAGAGTGAACATGTGGTAAAAGCCCTCCCAGACCAAGGGGTTAGTGTTAGGGAAATCTCTTGTGTCCCTTTTTTTTTTTTTTTTTAAGACAAGCGGGGGGGGGGGACCTTTCAATTTTCTAGGGTTCTAAAACGTATTTTTTAAATTAAAAATTTTAAGTCGAGGATTTACAAGTCAGCTATTAACTTTTAAGAGTTTCATTATAGTTTTTAAAAATCATAATTACTTGAGGAAGGGAAGAGGGAGTGTCTACTTTATTCCTAATGGAAACTACATATAGATGAAGTGCCTATATAAAAGTGGAAACCATGATTATATTAATTCTGCCTAACCGATATTCAATAACTCACCCTTCTCTATCCCATTGTCCATGTTTAAATACTTCAAAAAGAATTCTAATCAAGGGGAAATTAATAGGGAGGAAAGACTGGGGCTGGGAGAAGAAGGTTCTAATCCCACTATCTCTTAATATTTCAAAGTCTCTTTTATTTTCTTAATAAAAGGGCAAGAGAAAGAGAGGGGGAGAGAGAAAAGGGAATTAATCCAGTGCTCTGAACTGTCCTCTCATCTTAATGCTTTAAATAAATTCTAAGAGAATATTACACATGAGAAGGCTATTTATGTCCAACGGCCAGGCTTCACTTCTGCCTCTCAACTCCCCACCCCCATCTTCCTTTTCCCCTGTCTTTTATTCTACCTATTTTATTTCCATTCTTTATACAATCCTCAGGATCAGGATCTTCAAAACCCAGCAACACAACTGGATTGAAAGTCCAAGATCCCCTGAAATGACCTGGCTGTGTCCCCTCTGCTTCCTCTCCTATCTTGTTTCCTGGGAGCGCAACCCTGGTACACTATGTGGACCCCCGTCTCTGCTTCTAGATCAGTTTCTCCATCACCTCCTCCATCTCACTCTCCTCTACTGATTCTTCAAGCCCCACCACTGCTCTGGAAGCCCTCCTGTGTGGGTTTTTAGTAGATGTAGCAATAAAATCTTATAATTACTCATCTTTACAGGAGGCTGTTAACTTGCATAGCATCATTCAATCCTTTTAGCAATTGCCATTGTATAGGAGAGAACCAAGCTGAGGAAAAGGAGAAGTCTGCTGTCAGGCCATCTGAGTTGGCGAAGTGGATCGGAAGGTCTGGGATCTGATTCCTCCTTTGTCCCTGAACTGCTGCTGCAGTTAAGTGACACTCCATACAGCTGAGCACTCAGCAGTCTCTAAGCACCTCATGCAACACTTTCTCCAAGGAAGATGATAAGCCCTGGGAAGAGGACTGCCATACTTCGTTTTGTTTGTGCCTAAGATGGATTGGGTAGTAACATATTTGAGGTCCTATTTAATGATAAAGAACTTATTTTTCCTATTAATTGGTGGCTTTCATTGTATTGTGCAATCAACTTACATGTGAACCCAATTCAGGTCTTTTAAACATACACCACACTTCATTCCTGAAAAATTGACAATGAGTCTGGGATGACACATTAGAAGTGCTGACACTTCCATTGCATGCCATTGATGTACTTATTCAGGAACAGAGTAATTCATTTCCTCCCCCTCACCCTTCATTTTATTTTTCATCTGAATGAATGTTTTGTGTGCATATACCTCTGTGCACCTGGTGGGTGCCTGGTGCTCAGGAATGCCAGAAGAGGCCATCAGAACCCCGGAACTGGAGTTACAGATGGTTGTCAATTGTCATGTGGGCTCTGGGATTTGATCCCGGGTCCTCTGGAAGACTACCCAGTGTTCTTAACCTCTGAACCATCACTCCAGTTCCCTCATTTATTTATTTAACAAACACCTAATTGAGTACCTTGATGTGCCAGGTACTCTTGTAGGCACTTTTGTGTGTGTGAGTGTATGTGTGTGTGTGTGTGTGTGTATCCACTGTACACAGACTTGAAGGAGGTGAATGGTGGATATCCTGGTGAAGGGTTGTCCAAGAAGGCAGCACAGCAGATACAAAGACAGGAACACAGAAGAAATGTTCAAGGACCAGCAATGTCACTCGTAAGTCTCTAATTGTTGGAAAGAAATGACATCTTTTACTCATCTGTGGTTGAAGAGAAAGCCTGTCTTCTGCATATATATTTTTGCAATCATCAGTACAAACTTAATATAGATTCATGTGAACAGGCAAATCCCCAAGGTCCATGTATAGATGCTGAGCAGAAAGATGGGGTTAAAGTAAATGGCATTACTAAATTTAAAATATACTAGACCAATCAGTATTTTAGCCTAGGTTTCCTGGAGAACAAAGGCTGAGGCAAGGATTAAGAACTGCCTTCACATGATGGATAGAAGAGCTCAAAGGGAAGGGAAGCAGGGAAAGAGGGAAAGGTACAAAATGATGTCCGGCTTCTCTGGCCACTGTCTCATTGAAACCAGTAAGACAGCAAGTGACCTGTATGGGTGTTTGTATGGGCAGAAGCTGATCTCGGCCTAACCCCAGAGAAAGGGAAATCCATATTGAAAGACAAAAATGTATCAGTCAGGTTCCCTGCCACCACCTTTTGATAGATAACCCCCTCTTCTATACCCATCCCCATACCAATGGTTTCCTACCTGCAAAATCTGGTTTTCTGGTCCAGTTCCCAGGTCTGCGCTGTGCCATTTCTTTGAGTCCTATGACAAAAGGAAACAGAGATCTGGCATGCACCTAGTTAGCCTGGGTGTATAGCAACTGCAAAAAGACTAGGGTCAGAACTCATAAGCAAGCCACTGATAGTCCCCAGCCATGGGGAAGATGGATCCCATGTGAGGCTGGGGCAAGAGTAGATGCTGAGGGCTAGTGGTACCAAGATGCACAGTCTAACTGATGAACAGCAATATGCATCAAGAGAAACTATTCACACAATTCTAACAACATATGAGGCATGAACTTCATTTCCTTTAAGTTCAGGATAAATCAAGATTAGCGGTCTGTGGTGGGGAACAAGGGATTGGGAAAAGGACCACTGAACCACGAATGAGAAATGGCACATGGAGTGATCTGGGGCTAGCACTGTCTGAGAACACACACCAACTCCACCTTTACTTTAACCAGATCAGTTCCTGCACACGTGTCCACAGAAGTCAAATGACTGAGAATGTGTGTAAACTGAGCTCGAGTGATAAAATGACATAAAAACCAATGTAATTGACTTAATACGGCTGAATTTCTATTTCTTAAAATGGGCAAATGAGAGAAGTTGATGGATTTAATCTTAGCTGTAATTCACTGTGTGGATATTATTGGTATCTAAAATACTAACAACCTATTCTGCTACGTACAGCTTTCAATTTTCGAATCATTTAGTTATTGGAGAGAACTAGTCATAGGAGGAGCTCGAAAAAATTAATTTACCAAAATGTAATATTATTTATAAAGTGGAACAAGTCTAAAGGGAACAGAAACATAAACCCTTGAGTAGTATATCACCAAGGCAGAATTGTATGCAACACACTTTTGGCGTAAACTGTAAAACACTTCTTTAGTAAAATTCAATTGAAATTGAATCCCCTGATTCTCTCCAGTTCTTCCTGCCCATGCTTCCTGCTTCTGAACCTCAGTTATAAAAATTTAGTCTGGCAGTTAATTGTCAACTGGACTAGAGTTAGGATGACCTGGCCACACCTTTGTCACCCATCAGGACATTTGCAGAGAGGGTTATTTAAGGGCAGAAGATCTTCCCTGAATGTGGACCTCACTTATGGGCCAAGGACTTGAATGGAATAAAAGGGCAAAACAGAGAAAGCCAGCTGAGAGTGAGCTTTCTCCCTCTCTCTGCTTTCCCTCCACCATGAGCCAAAAATATGCTTCCTATTTTAAGTTGTTTCTGTCTGGCGCTTTGTGACAGTCACACAGAAGCAATAACTATGGCCTATTTCTACTATAAAATCATCAATCTCATTGAGAGGCTCTAATCTACCCACATGACATCTAAGCCTAATTATTCCATAAAGGTTCCACCTCCTGGCACAGGTCACCAAGGTTTAGGATTTCAGCAGAAGACTTTGAGGAGGACACAAACTTGCAGCCTACTTCAAACCCATCAAGAGCAGTAACTATCATCCAAGGTAGCTTGACTGCAGCAAAGCACAAGGCACATAGCACACCCTGCCTTCACGTTCACCTGAGCTCAGCAACACTTTGTGGAAACATCCACCTGGTCATTCTGCCCCTTCTTGGCTCAGGGTTGGTCTTCTGGAAACCCTGACTCGGCTTTGGAATGTTACACACTTGAAAAAAAGTCTTACCTTTGCAGTTTCTGCGAGGAACTAGAAGAATTAGATACTTCTCAGTGTGCTTGAAACAAACCTGAAGAACAAGCTTACCAAGAAGGCACCTGCTGGGGCTGAAGAGATGGTTCAGTGGTTAAGGGCACTGGCGGTTTTTGCAGAGAATGAGAGAAAAAAGTTCAATTCCCAGAATCCTTGTGAAAGCTCCCAACCAACTGTAACTCTAGTTCCAAGGGAATCTGATGCCCTCTTCTGGCCTCTGAAGGTATTGCATGCACATTGGTGCATAAACAGGCATGCAGACAAAATACTCATACACATAACATAAAAATAATATATATTTTTTAAAAGAAGGGACCTGTGCAAGGCATGGTGGTGCATATCTGTAAACTCAGCACTAGGAAGGCTGGGGCAGGAAGACTGAGAATTCAAGGATAGCCTGGACTTTGGGCTTCAAAATTAATGTGCAAACAAAACAATAAAATAAAACAAAGCAAAAGAACAAAAAGAAAAATATTGGTCATCTCTAATGACCAAAAGCTTCTATGAGAATTCTGGCGAGGGTGGGAAGACAGACTCAGGGGTTATATTCCCCACCCTCTCTGTTTCTGTCTCTATCTTGTGTGTGTGTGTGTCTGTGTGTGTAGATATTACTTCTCAAGTTCCATCCACCTTATTTTTGTGAGGCAAGATGATTGTATGTTACTTTATTTCTGTTTTCTTATACACACTAATTTATTCTACCATACTTAACCTTTTACCTCCCTTCCAACCCTTATTCCATACAATACCCCAACACCAGGTGGGAGACAAAGAAGGTTAGAGGGAAAGGGGACATAGGTCTCTTGAGCTACTTCCTGATGACTAGGGTCATCGGATTCTTTTGGGGACAATACCAATCTCAGTTGTTAGGATGTCCAGTAGTCTAGTAAACCACCAACAGCAAACACAGCAGCAGGACAAACCAGCTGCAGTGCAGGGGAGCACCAGCAGGGAGAGCAGCAGCTTCTTCCTTCTTCAGAGCACTTGACCTATGCCCCATGCCCTCACACCCCCACCTCCCACTCCCTGCTCCTGTGGTCCCCACCCTCACCCTCAACTTCACCCACACCCCTACCCCCACCCGGTGGGGCTCTAGCATTTATCCCTTATCCAGAGTCCTCAGAATCAAACTTTCTGCAGCTGGCTAAGTCATGCCCCTGCTAGTCCACGAGGCACAATTATAGTTAACACCGGTGGACATACTGAAGCAGCCCCACACCTGGGATCAAAACAAAAACATTCTCATAACTGGGTTTTTTAAGAAACAAAAGTCTACTACATAAGGTCTCTCATTGTCCTGGAACTCTCTCCAAGCCAGCTCCAGTAGTTGGTCAGTGGGCCCTGGGTATCTGTCTATTTCTACTTCCCCAGCATTGGGCTTACAAGCACATCACCATGCCCAGTTTTTTTTTTTTTTTTGTTTGTTTGTTTGTTTGTTGTGTGTGGGGTGGGGGAGGTAGGAAGATTGATGTCAGGTCCCCATGCTTGCAAGACAAGCAGTATACTGACCCGATGTTTCAGGATTCCAAATAAACTGTCCAAGAGGCTGCTCCCTTTCCCCCTTTCAGCTGTGACTCAAGTTCATTTCTAAGCTAATGTCTGAAATATAGGATCTGCGTTGGTCAGTCTTAGGTGCTGGCAGACACCTCCTTCATTGTCCCCTATTAGTAACTAGATAAATGAACTTTTGAGGATTGAGTACATGTTATTTATCAATTACTATAAACCTTAATAAATGAAGACACATTACAATAGAAATTCATGTTCCTATTGTTTTGTAAATAATAAAATTACTTCTTGATGAATGTGTAGAAATCTTAGGCAAGCATTAAGTTTAGTTGCTAAAATCTCTGGGTCTCTCCATTCCACCAAGACTGTAGAGATGGTCTGTGCTTCTTCAGCCATTCTCAGCCAGGTCATGTTTGACTAGGTGACTTTTGTACACTCCTATTTAACTAATTTTATTTCACCCCAAAAATACCTTAAACCACTGGAATCAAGAGACTACATACAAAAAGAACAAAAGTCCTAGTTTGGATTTTTTTTTTTCCCAATAGGGACAATTATACCAGATTTGGAGTAAGGAGATACTTTACAGAAACTATTTACAGTGGATGCCCAAAGTTTATCCATGTCAATCACTCATCCATTCAAGCAGTGAGCATTTACGGAATACCAGCTGTGTGCCTGCTAGTGAAAAACACTGGGAACATAAAAATGAACGTTTTCTCGATGCTATCATGTGCATCTCACCTCTGGCCCACCAGGAGGCTCATGCTGTAGCTGGCAGTCCCAGTAGCTTGGCAGTACCCAGATTTTTTAACATTTGAATGCCCAGCTCCAGCCCTGACAGATCCTAATACTGACAGAATCTTGGGGCAGATAGTGAATAATAAGCTGAAAAAGTTCAGAGACAATCTGTAATGTAGAGGTCCTTGGTCAAACACAATGATATCCTTGCCAAGATGCGAATGTGGCTTTCTGAGACATGCCCTATGGTAATGAACATGTACATATGTACATTCTCCATAACCCCTGCAACTGTGGCAGCTAGGATTTTGAGCCTTGACTTGACCTATGGGTACCAGGAGAGGTCCCTAAAATTATGCCATATCCCCACCCCCTGCTCAAAGAACTCTAGAATTTTCCTGTTTCCTTTTTTTCTTATTATTCATGAACTGTTTTGTTTCATTCTGTTTTAGTTCATAATGAGTATACCATATTTACATAATTCCTAGCCTTCTTTCTCCTGCTCTGACTCTTTTATGTTGCTCTATCCATGCTAGGCACAAGAGAAAAATCTGAGAATAAAGAAGGGAAGGAAAGTAAGACAAGAGCAAAGGAGAAGCATGGCTTCTTTTTCCTAAGAAACTGCTAAAGCAATAGAGAGAGCAAGGGGGCGCAACGATCTTTGAGGAGCAGTGTACAGGGAAGAGCACATCAGAGGCACTTCTATGTACAGGGAGGAGGTTGGAGTAGTTTCAGAATTACAAGCTGCCATCATGCATGTTGTCACCTTCTCTGGAGTTGTTTCACTTTGTTCTTAGGTAGCAAAACACTGTACAGAACACTGGGAATTTCTGTCTCCACTGTGAAAATCCACACAACTTGCAACTTCAGTGGGCTCACTCTGCCACCTGGAGACTTAGTTGTCTCAATTAGAGAAAAAATTCACAGGATTGATACCGTCCTTTTTAATACCATACTTATAACAAATACACTTACTTAACTACTATTCCTATAAATTCCTACAACCCCTACGAATGCCTTCAACTCCTAAGACCTAACCACTAAACCTATTGATAACTGTTACAACTATTTTCCTAAACTTTTAGAAGGATACAGTCTCTGGGGCAGGTCCTCAGTCATCAGGAACATAAGGGTAGACCCTTTAATGCACTTAGCAGTCTTCTGGGATATCTCAGACGTAGATTTGTCAGGGTAAATTGGCTATGGTGGTTTCACCTTAAATAAGGCTTGAGGCTTTCTTCTCTCTGGGAGACCTCAGCTGTCTGTAGGCCAACTTATTTCCTTCACATCAGCAACTCTGCTGCTCTGCCTCAGTCTTTAAAGCTGGCCACAATTCTGTTCAGGCCATTGTTCGGACAGGTCAAACCCCTCTAGGCAAAAGATGAGCCACAGGGTTTAGTCCTTGGCCTTTTGCTGTCTTGCTGAGGCTTTCTCTGCTCACCAGCTTCTTTCTGCCTCAGGGAGATTTGGCCATCAGTCCACCAGCACTTTCTCCATCAGATGATACAAACTACTCGTTGTCCTTTCTAGACTTGCTAGCATCGGAGCTCACTAGCATCGGCTCTCTAGCATGGAGCCCCTAGCATGCCCTCTCCAGGGTTCATCCACTTGTCCTTACATAGGATCGCTCCTTATTCCACCTATTCAGCTTAATTTGGGCTCTGCCCACTTAGCAGCTGAAAACAATGCCAGGTTATAAAGTCTTTCCTTGTTTCACCTGGCTTCAACCTTGTTTTTCAGTCCATAGAGACTCTCCTCATTTCACATGACTTCATCCATAAGCTGATAAGCTAATTGCTCACAGCCAAGTTGATCTTCATGCCCCAGATTAAGAGACTGTATCAGAAACCTAGATATTTACTAAATCTAAAATTTATATTAATCTAACTCCCTACACAGGATGCTTCTGATATTCCTCTGTCTCAGGATATAAGGCTTAAATACAAATCTTTTGTGAAGGAACAAGCTTCCAAAGGTGGGAAGCAACCAACACGCCTACCCAGCTATATTGCTTGGCTTGGTTGTTTTTCTATTGCTGTAACAAAACACCATGGCCAAGTCAACTTATAAAATGAAACATTTAATTTGGTGTTCGAGGTTCCAGATGGTCAGTCCATGATCATCATGGTGGGGAGCACGGCAGCAGGCAGGCAGGCATGGCACTGGAGCAGTAGCTAAAAGCTTACATCTGCTCCATGACCACTAGGCAAATAGAGAGAGACTGGAAAAAGGTGTGGGATTTTGATACCTCAAATTCCACCCTCAGTGACATACTTCTTCCAACAAGGCCACACCTCCTAACCCTTCCTAAACAGTTCCAAGAACTAGGAATGAAGAATTCAAATATGTGTATCTATTGGGTCCATTCCCTTTCAAGCCACCACAATGCCTATGATTCACAAAAATGACCAACATGGTATGATAACCATAAAGGCGCAACAGTGAGAAGTATGTCTTGGAGGTAACCAACACCTCTGTAATTGGACTTAAGGCCTACTCAACAAGAGAGAAATCATGCACAGTACTGGGAAATTAGCTAACTACCCAGGGCTAGGAAAGTTGTGGATCTTGGAGGAGAGCCTACAACTGCCACTTTACTAAGCCAGCATAATCCCTAACTATATTCTAAATATTTCTCTTTATACCCACCGATAAGTGTAGTTCTAGCTCCTCATCAAGGAAATTTCTCTTTGTAATAGATGAAGGCCATTACAGAAAACCACAATAAAAATTCAGAATTGTGAAGCTCCATTTCCATGGATACATTTGTAAAACAACTCCTACACTTAAAGCTCAGTGATTACTGTGAAAGGAGTGGAAAGATTGTGAAGCCTTTGCTCAGACTGCATCCCCTAGTAATTTCAAAAGCTATGACTAGAAAGTCTCACAAACATTACTATATAAATATGAGCTGAACAAGGACAACAACAACAGACATGCTAAAGTGGATAGGACAGGGAAACTCCAGGAGGCCTTAACCCTACACAGACAACTACAGGTATCTAAGGAATGCTGAGAGCAGGAGAAATCATCTTCCCCAGGGAAGAATACACAAGTTGGTTATCCAATATGTAATAGTCATTCCTGAAAGCATACACACAAGTAATATTATTCTGACTAAGCAGATTATATTTATGTACTTTGTGATATAGACATATATATGTATACACATATATATGTAACAACAATTAATGAGAAAATAGGCCATGAATTTGAAAGAGAGCAAGGAGGGGTATATAGGGTTTGGGGATTGAGGAAGCACAGGGAAGGGGGAAATGATATAACTATATTATAATCTCAAAAGTAAAAGAAATAATAAAAATAACATTCTGCAATAATATAGGAAGAATTTGCACATATTCTTAAGTGCTGGACATTGTGCTGAACTCTCCTGTACATTATTGTATTTGTCATTCTAACTAGGAGATAGGATCAGAAAAAAAAAAACAAGTAAGAGGATAGTAGCAAGTTTGTCAAGAACTTATGACTAATGACAGGTTGAACAAGAAACTTAATAATCCCCTTTACATATACCCATATTGTCCATTCTGAAATAAAGTCTCTTGTTACTGCTTTACTTTTTTTAAGTCTATATGTTGTTATAAATAAGAGATAGCCACAGGAATGAATGTTGTGACACAACATTATTGAATTATAGATGGAGACACTTTAAAACTTAAACAAATAAAGACTTTTCCTGTGATTATCATACGATAGCCCAAATAAGACCTAAACAATGACAACACCAATTGGAATGCCAATGTGGATTGGGGGACGTTTTGTAAAACCTTATCCCTAAATGAAGAACTATTTGCAATTAACGACTGGTGAGACAGGAAGCATCAGCCACGCCTAGGGATGAACCACCTACTTCCTTACTCATCCCCAAGTGGCCAGTCCTAAAAGCACATACCTACAAGCAACAATAAATGAACTAAGCAAGCTGTATCTGCATGTTTTATGAGTGTACACATGTAACAAGAGTGAAGAAAGAAAATAAGATGAGAGATAACATTACTAAAAATCTGTGGGCATTTATTGTAATAGGCCTCCCTCCTAAGTAATAACACCTTCAATCGTGGCTTCAGAGGGTCACTCAACATCTACTGAAGCCAGTTTGGCTGTGGTGCATGTGTCCTTTCCCCATTCAAAGCAACATTTTCAACATTATGCTTTTGAATTTAAATTGTGTGACTGACGAGAACAGGCCAGGCCAGCGTTCTTTTCTGCACCATGCTATTATTATCAGCACCCCCATTTTAAAGATGAAAAGACTAAGAGCATGAAAGAATAAAATGCTTGTACAACCCAACCTGATAAGTGAAATAGGTTTGTGATAAAAAGCAGCGTTCTGAGGGCTTGCTTGCAAAGCCAGGGTTCGGGCTAGAGATGTGGGTCTTTATCACCTTGTAGACAGAGTACTATAGTTTTCTTTTCTTGGGAATTTCTTTGAAAATCATCTCAATGCAACAATTCTTGCAAAATGTAAGAATACAACTTTTCTTTGACACGGTCTCTGGGGAACTGATCACATTATTCTCTCAGATAGCTCTGGGCCTAGTGGGGAAACAGGCTGAGATCTGTTATTTCATTCTGAAACAAGGTGGTATCTAGTTTGAACTTTAAAAAAGAAACAGCAACAGAGGCCATATACTTTTGTCTTCTGATCTCTTCTAAATGGCAGTTTGTCTAAAAACTAAAATATACCAAAAGAATTTGCTCTTTAAAATATTCCCTGCTGTGGCCTCAGACTTAGGACTTTGTTATACAGTTAGGCTTTGCTTGTTTGTTTATCTGTTGAAGACAGGGAGACCGGGTCTTGACTAGATTCAGTTCTGTTTAAATGCCAATTTCTGCCAATTTAGGAGTCTGTAAATTGGTTCCATTTATAAAGTGCTTGCTACAAAAGCATTAGAAATTGAGTTCGGATCCCCAGAACCCATATAAAAAGCCAGGCATAGTGACCTATGTCTAAAACCAGCACTAGGGAGGTAGAGACCAAGGCTCATAGGGACTTGCTAGACAGCTAGTATAACTGAACTGGTGAGCTCTGGGCTTAGTGATAGGCTCTGCCTCAAAAAATAAAATAGAGAGTGATAGAGGAAGATATATGATGTCAACTTTTGGCCTCCACCTACATACATCTGTGCACAGAAATATAAACCCATGCACACATACATTCAGTGTACACACACACACACACACACACACACACATTCAGTACACGCACACAAACACAACTTTTAAAATTCTCTTTGACTATAGTTTCAATGTAGTTTGTGACAGTTAAATTTAGTTGTCAACCTAACACACCTAGAAAAAAGAACCTCAAATGAGAAATTGCCTACATCAGGTTGGCCCATGGGCATGTCTGTTGGGGATTTTCTTTATTGCTGATTGATGTGGGAGAGCCTTTCCTACTGTGCGTGGTATCACTCTTAAGCACATGGTCTTGGGCTATATAAGAAAGATTACTCCCCCCCCTTTTGTGAGCAATCGTTGAGGTCTGCTAGAAGCAAGCCATCAAGCAGCATCTATTCATGTTTTCTTCTTTAACATTCTGCCTTGAGTTGCTGCTTTGGCTCCCCTTAATGACAAAATGTTACCAATAAGTAAAAAAAGAAGCAAACCTTTTCTTCCCCAAGTTGCTCTTGGTCATAGTGTTATAGCATCAGGAAACAAACTAGGACAGAAATTGGGACAAGGAGTGGGGCCGCTGTTGTGAAAAACCTTTATTTTAGGAATGTGAAAGACTTTGGAACTTTAGACTACAAAAGCAGCTGAGTGATGTAAGCAGGAGTTAACAGACCATCCTAGAAGGAGTCTAGAAGTCAGTAGTGCTGAACGTTGTTTAGAAAGGAGAGCCTTGACTAAAATATTTCAGAAGGAAACAATACTAGCAATTGGGCTAGAAGCTGTTTTTGTGGTATTTTGGAAAAGAATCTGAATGCTTTTTGGTCATGCCCTGAAAATTCACAGGAGGCTAGACTAAAAAACAGTAGACTAATTCCTTTAATGGAAGAAATTTCAAGATAGCATAACATGGAATTGGTGGATTGATTTCAACCAATAACCTTTATGCAGGAGTACAGTGAAAAAGTGCAAATGGAGAAGAAAGAAATACAAAAATGTGCAGTTTGGAGAGAGAAAAAGAATACTAAAAAGCAAAAAAAATTTATATACAGCATCAAAAATATAGTCTAGGGGACTGGAGAGATGGTTCAGTAGTTAAGAGCACTGGATGCTCTTCCATAGGTCCCAAGTTCAATTCCCAGCACCCACATGGTAGCTCACAACCATCTATAATGTGATCTGTTGCCCTTTTCTGGCATACAGGTGTACATGCAGATAGAACACTCATACATAAAATAAATACATCTTTAAAAATATACAGTCTATAAAACAATTCCCAAGAAGTATATATATAGTTGAGGATGGCTTAAATCAATCACATAAATAGATTCAAAGAAAGAACCCAAATGATCATCTCTATAGATGCCAAAAAGACCTCTGACAAAATTCAACATCCCTTTATAATAAAAAATTATGGATGGGTAGGGATAGAGGGAGCTTATCTCAACATTATAAAAGCTACATATGACAAATCAATAGTAGCCACCGTCAAGGGGAATAGAGGAAAATGCAGCATTCTTATTTAAATCAGGAACAGGACAAAGCTGTCAGTCTACTCCCTCTTCCCCTACTCATTATTGTACTTGAAGTCTTAGCAAAAGCAACAAGACAAGAAAAGGAAATAAAGGGAACACAAATAGGAAAAGAAGTCTACATATACTTTCTTGGGGATGACATGATTCTACACATGAGAGACCCTAAATATCCTGCTAGTAAACTTCTCGAGCTGATAAATCAAAGTTGCATGTTGCAAAATTAACATGCCAGTCAGTAGTTTTCCTACAGATTGATAACACACTGAGAAATCAGGGAGACAATTCCACTTAAAATAGTTAAAATTAAAATACTTTGGAGTAAACCTGACCAAAGAAGTGAAAGACAATGAAGGCTTTAGAACTCAGGAGAAATGGCCAGGTGTGGTAGTAAACACCTTTAATACCAGCATTCAGAAGGCAGAGGCAGGCAGATCACTGTGAGTTTGAGGCCAGCCTGGTCTACAAAGTGAGTCCTAGACAGCCAGGGCTACACAGAGAAACCCTGTCTCAAAAAAAAAAAAAAAAACACAAAACCAAAACAAAAACTCAGGAGAAATAAGTTGGAGAAGGCACAAGAAGATGAACATACTATCAAACTACCAAAACCAGTCTACAGATTCGATGCAATCCCCTTCAAAATGCTGTCTCAGTTCTCCACAGAAAAAGAAGAGAATCCTAAAACTCACATGAAAGTACAGTAGATCCTGGGTAGCCAAAGCAATCCTGGGCAAAAAGAATACGCCCAGAATGAATGTCTCCTTTACGGCTGTACCTGCCTTTAGCTCTTCATGGCATACATCTGTATGCAGTTAATCCATTTCTTCATACCTAGCCAGATTTTGAAAGCAGGTTACAATGCTTTGAAAATATCAAGTAGGTATTTTTTTTAGCCCATTACTATACCCTTTATACTACTGCTCACCATTTAAATCTGTGAACCCATTAATCAAAATAAATCCATGCAGAATGTACAAAAATCTTTTTTTTCTATTTACTTCTTTATTTTTAATTAATTTATTTATTACTTCAGCTTGCATCTCCATCACAGTGCCCTCTTTCCACCCCTCCCAATCCCACCCTCCTATCCTCTATCCCCTATCCCTTTCATCCCACTCCTCTGGAGTGGAGTGTCCCTACATAACAGTCCCCACTCCAGTTCAGCATATGAGGGCCAAGAGCCTCCTCACACACTGGGGGCATATAAGGCAGCACCACTAGGGCAAAGTATCTCACTGACAGGAAAAAAAGTCTATGTTCATGTTCCCCTTGGTGCATTCATTGTAGTACAGTTATCCTGTACTATATGGCTAAAATCTGACTATAAGTGAATAGATGCCATGTGCATCCTTCTGGGTCTGGGTTATAGCTCTCTCAAGATGAGCTTTTCTAGTTCCATCCATTTGGCTACAAATTGCATGATTTCGTTGTTTCTGATAGCTGAGTAGTATTCCATTGTGTAGATGTACCACAGCTTTTTAATCCATTCTTCGGTCGAGGGACATCTTCACTTAGAGACATAAGCTTGAAAAGCACCTCATGCTCTGGTGGGGTGTAGGAGTAAGTGTATTTTGTGCTTAAAATACGTTTTCCTTCACATCCATTTTTAGATTAGTGGTGGTGAATGGCAAAAAAATCACATCTTTGACACATCATAATCTGAAAGCTTAAGAAATAACTCTATCATTTTAGCACACAGTATGAATCTACTTAGTAGAGTCGCTGAGCACCTACTAACTGTTTCAGATACTGCCATGCTAAGTACCAGAACCCTTACAGTCAAGGAAGCAAGCCCAACCCTGGAGACAGTGCTGAAAGATGCTGCTGTGTGAATGGGCACAGTCTATCCACAGCTGGTCTCTGCCCTGTGCTTCCCCTCCTAGCTTGGTTCCTGAATGCGCACTCCTTGCTCCTTCTCTCATATGCTCCCTTTCCTTCTCTCCCTCCCTTCTTCCCCTGCCTCCCCTCCTTCTTTTCTTCTGTCTTTCACCCTACTTTCCTTCCTTGTCTTCCCTCCCTCCTCTCTCTCCTCCCCCCCCCCCGATGTGCAATGTGAATATTAGGAAATCCAAGAGGAATTGTAACTGTTTCACTGAGAGAGTAAACACAGCATACACATCAGACAGCATTACTTAACATGTCTCTCAGCTTTGGCGCAATGACAAGAAACACCTGTCTTCTACAGAAAGAGGAATTTTACATTGCATTCATTAGAAATAACTGGATGACACAACTGGTCCTTTTGAGAAATTCTATCTGTTTAATATAATGTGCCGTCCAATTTAAAAGAAGTGGCCCCTTATTAGAGATCTGATTTATCCCTAGATAAATCACTGATTTGTGGCTCACTGGGGTATATTTAATACTGTTAAACTATGAAAGGACACCCCAAACTATCTGCAATGCCACAGTCACTCCTTCTGAAAGGGATCTGAGGCAGTGGAGACCCCTGGGTGTTAAATGCAATCTTTTCCTGGGATAAAAGCACAGAGAATTGCTGATCTTTATAAAAAGATCTGTTTCTACCCACTGCCTTCCTCTTCTCTTCTGCCATGGTGCAGCCCATTGTCAGAAAGCTCAGAACTGAAAATTAAAGTGAGGGGTAATGGGCTGTGTTTATGTCATTTAAAAAGATCTGCAGCCTGACAGGGCTCCTTTTTAATGCTTGCTGGAGGAAAGTTCATCACTAAAACAAATAGAGATTGTGGACCGTAATGGATAAATTTGACTAGAGAAGTAATGGAAAACCTATAGAAAAACAGGAAATATGTTTCCCCAATCCTAATGTTGCCATCAATTGAATGATATGTAGGCTGCCTGCTAGGAGTAACTCCATAAGAAAAATAAATAAATAAAAACCATGCAGCACCAAGCACCAATTCCCAATTTTAGAGTCAGGACTTATGTCTCTATTTTCGCCCTGAGATTTCATCCACTTTCTTCTGTATGGATTAGATATTGATGACTTCTGGAACTACAATTTCTCTCCTGATCCTTCACCATTTTAAGGCTCTGTGGTACATTCCACTTGGATACCCAATAATCACACCAAATTCAATAGTATCCAAACATGGCCTGACTCCTTTTCATTTTCTTTCTGGTGGTATCTGCCCACCTTCACCATTCATTCACTCAAGGATACTGCAGCATTTATGACCTACCAGTTGAGAACATTTGAACACATTCTTCTCTCCCCCTTTCCCCTCCCGCCTCACTGCTCCCAGTCTTTCTATTCATCCCTTATGACTGATTTGTCACAAAAGCATGATTCCTTTCCTGACTGCTCCTTACATGTGTCCCTAATGCTTACTCTTAGTTTCCATTATGTGAACCTCACCAAGTCTCAATCACCTTGGAGCCCAGTTTTACTTCTCTATGGAGTCTCCAGACTTCATGCATTCCCATTTCTCTGGCTTTCAGTTCATCCTTTCAGACTTAACTCCAGAACACTTAACTGCAGTATTTCTGTTCTCTCAGTCTGAAATAACCCCTGCTTTCTTCATAAGATCATAAAAGTCTGTGCACTGAGCACAAATCCCACCTTTCCAACCCCCTTGTCATGAAGAGCAATTTAGCTTTTTTCTACATCTCACCTTCTGTTCTTGGGTTCTCCACTGTCCTGGGAATTTGGGTTAGAAAGGGCCTTATAAGGCACAGGGATTAAGAAATACTTCAAAATAATGTCTTTTAATCATTAGAAGCCTTCCTTTTTTATAACTGTTGTATGCTACAAACAGACAAAGGGTCATTTTAGAGGATTTCATTTTCCAACAGGTACGCTGCCTGAGCTGACAGCATCCCAACTGCTTTTCTAGCTGAATCACCTTTTGGGAAGTAGGAAGCAAAGAATGAGTAGCCCAAACCCTTGTGCAGGGAAAAGGCAAGCATACAGGACACAACGACAAGAGCAAAAAGCCTTTCAAAAGAAAAGAAAAAGATATTACTTCCCTGATGGTTGTCATTTAAAACAAAAAGCTGAGAAAACAGTCTTTGTTAGGGGTTAGGGGTAAGGTGATATAATTTGGAGCCCCAGATCACACCGACACTGAAGGAAACCCTTCATCAGCCTCCCAGTGCACCAAAGTCATAGTGGTGTGGGAAGCTGAGGAGCCCGGCAGCCTATCCTACCTAGGCAACTCTTTAATCACAGCCTATCATCAACTTGTACAAGAGAGTAGGAAGGGGGAAGCATAGGCAACTAAAACAGGGAAGGATTTTCAACAGCCAACTATCTATCCTGGTGTGATGGTTGGATGAGAATGGCTCCCATAGACTCATGTATTTGAATGCATGGTCTCCAGTTGGTGGAATTATTTGGGAAGGATGGGGAGGTATGATCTTTTGGGGGAGGTAGGTATGTCACTGGGGGTGGGATTTAAAGTTCCAAAAGCCCACACTACCCCAGATCTCTCTCTCTCTCTCTCTCTCTCTCTCTCTCTCTCTCTCTCTCTCAGTTGTATATCAGCTACTTTAAATGTTTTCTTTTATAAATTGCCCTGATCATGGTGTCTTATCATAGCAATAGGAAAGAAACAAAGGTAGGTGGTGGAGTAATGGGCTATTAGTTGGTTTCTGGAGATGAGGAAGACAATTAAACTAATATTAATTAAAGTTCAACTAGTGTTACGTTACTATTGTGCCGGAGACATAAATAAGTGATTCAGGAATTATTTATTGGGGGAGGATTATTTTTGTTTATTCTCTATGGTTTTTATATATCTTTTATATTTATTTTGGTCATGGCAGTTATAATTTCTTACAATCTCTTTGGAATGTAGAATTTATTCAACACTTTTTAAAAGTAAGCCAATCAATTTAAATAAATTAGGTATATAATAAGCATAAATAAAGGGGACCAAGATGTAGGGCCCTTGCTTAGAAACTTGTGGTCAATTTAGGGATTAAAACACACTCAGGTGGGCAACGAGGCAAATGCAAGGTGCAGTGGAAGAAGGAGCATCTAATATAGCAATGGAAGTTGACGGGGCCATGGGAGAGGGGATACACTATGGAAGTCTCATAAGTCAGAAAGAACTTGGCTGGTTAAAAGAACTGAGAGTGAACAAGATTGCAGGAGCACTGGGACCCTGGAGTGTGGCAGGCAGTAGGATGGCTAAGGCAAAGACTAAAGAACATAGCTATGAGAATCAGGAGGGCCACAGTTACCACCCAATGGAGGGAAGCCACACTGGGCTCTCCCACGCAGTCAGCAGCAGAGGCCTCTTCTCTCTCGTTTGCTATGTCAGGCTCTTCCATTACTGTGGAAGAGTCCAGATGCTATTAACTGGTGACTAGTCAAATCATTGACCCACTGACTAGCTTTCCATCAAAAACTTTGAGGCAGAGACTTGAAAAGAATAAAATCTCTATGTACGCAATAGTTTCAGGAGGGCAATCTGGGTTCTCTGTGATGATCTAATCAGTTGGCTACAACTTTCCAAATTCTTAACTCATCAAATAGTATTTCAAAACTACGCTACTGTAGAAAATTATTCTATATCTAGCTTATTAAATAAAACAAGTTCTGTTTTTTTTAATTTTTACTTTTTTGTGCGTGTGTGTTCACACTCATGAATGCAGGTGCCCACAGAGACCACAGAGAGACAGTGGGTCTCCCTGGACCTAGATCACAGACAATTGTGAAACCCCTGACATGACCGCGAGGAACCAATTCTGGGTTTTCTGAAAGACCAGTATGTGCTTCAGCACCTGTATTTTTTTGTTTCTTTGTTATTGTTGTTGTTGTGACCTGGTCTCATTCCATAGTATAGGCTACCCTGGAACTCACTATATGCTCTAAGCTGGCTTCAAACTTTTAGCAATCTTCCTACTTCAGGCTCCCAATGTTGGTATGATTAGCATGCACAGCCAACCTGCCTAAGTTTTAAAATGAGGGAAAGCACCTGAAAAGAAGTATAAATAGGAAAGTGAAATTTTTTATTTATTTATTACTTCAGGTTACATCTCCATCATAGTGTCCTCTTTCCACCCCTCCCAGTCCCGTCCTCCCACCCTCTACCCTCTATCCCTTCCATCCCACTCCTCTGGAGTGGAGTGTCCCTACATAACAGTCCCCCGCCCCAGTTCAGCAGTCATATGAGGGCCAAGAGCCTCCTCATACACTGGGGGCATACAAGTGAAATTTAAAAAGTTTATTTTCAATGAAATTTCATAAAACTCCAGTCATGATATGTGGGAATACAATACCCAAGCTGTGCGGTGAAACACAACTAGAGGAACAGGTCAAGAGAAGGTTCTGGTAGCCTCTGGGAAACTTACCACAGCCCAGCTGTGCATGCACAGTAAGCCCTGGCATGACACACAAAATTCCCATGCAGACTTGTGGCAGGGCTTTCATGAATTACCTTTAGCCCCAAGTTTCTGTAAGAAAGAAGGGAAGGATGGCCTGGGCAGGCTGCATTTGCAGAGTGGCTCGTCAGTGCAGTAGTATGAAGGTGCAGCCTGCCTATGATGCTTCCAGTGGCTGGGAACCAGAAATATCAAAGGGATCCTACCCTCAAAGTGGAATTACCACATATCAGAAAAACAGCCCAAGAATCTGCCTCACATATCCCTGCAAATAGCCAATGTGGAAGAGTCTTCATATTTAAGGTAAGAGATGCTATAAAAAGAACTTAAATAGCTCTAAGAACAAAGGGTGCAAAGAACAAAATCAATGGCAAAGAAAACAATTCAATCAGACATGGCCACAGAGTGGGATCAAAATGGTAACTAACACACACTGGCAAGAATGGAAACTCTTAAAGGAACAGGACACTCTAGAAAGCAACTGGACTAAATGAAGGCTCGGTGGCTCAGGGATGAAATTGAATGTGATTGTTAGAACTCAAGAAGAGAGAGGAGTGAGAAGAGAAAAGCTTACAAGGTCATGGCTGTGAAAGCTCCACTCAGAGAGCAGAATGAAGCTGGCAGGCAGGGAAACCACATTGTACCAACTCACCACAAGTGGCCACTACAAGAATCCTAAAGCAAACAGGATGGAGGAAGCTAAAAGTATCCTGAAAGGAAAAGCCCTTGTTTTGGCATTTTTTTAAAAATCTGAAACATAATCATTTCTTTTAAGATTATTATTAATATGCAATAGCCATTGATTTAAAAAATGCCGAGTGATAATCTTCCCCACTGAAAGACAAAAATGTTTGAATTTCATGTCAAACAAAGGGATATTCACTTAAAATGTTCTTTCATATTCTTCAAAAGGTAAAATGATGTGATAGTCAGCAAGAAAAAAGCTCTTGTTGCAAATAGATTCTTCTTTTGGTTAAAAGATTTTCAAAATAAATGAGATGCCTGTGTGACGCTGTTGAAACTGATCCAAATAGCTGCAATTGCATACCTTTATTTGTGTTATATTAAACAAGAACAAACAAAAGTAAGCCACATGTGCTTCTGTGGAAACAAATATGTGATTTTGTTGACTAAAAATGACTGTGAGCAGGTAATGTTTCTCTACTGCATAGAGTATAAGAAGTTAAGTATGTGCCTTTCTCACCCTATCAACCACAGAATCACAGCTAGCCTTTAACCCAGTGGAGAGAGGACATCTCAGGTGAAAAGTGTCCAGAAATCCACACAAGAGTGGGGCCCTCCAAAGAGAGCACGGTGTGGTACTCGCTGGTCTGTGTCAGGATATAGGAAGAGGAGACACTGGCAATACAGAATGATAAAATGAAGGCAGCTAGATTTTTAATGCACTGGTAAATGCCAAATGTTAAAAGCACACGGATCCTAGCAGGCCCACAAGCATGAGTGGAATTCATACTCATTCACAAGCCATTCTGCACAGCAGTAGCATGAACAAGGATGTGGCACATCCCAAGCCCATCATGGGGATGGTCTTTATTGCCAAATACATTGTCCCACATTGGTCTAGTGGGGACTTGCTCAAGGTGGTTCCCAGTACTTCCGATGGCATGTTAGATGTGTTTGATGATATCCTTACTTTATGATATGGCGGGTTGTCTTAGACTCTTTTACTTTTTTTCCTGCCATAGGTTTACGTCTTCTGTTTCTCCCAAGGAATCCTGTGGTATTTATAGGGCATGCTCAGGATGTCAATGTCATGCTTGAGGTCTCTCCTTTGATCACGTTTTCCAGGGTTTTTTTTTTTTTCAGTAACAGAAATAAGAAAACTATTTCTGAAAAGGGCATCATTCTTTCATACTGACACTTCTAAATCAAAGTCAAAACTGTGGGATTCTTACTGACTTTCATATATCTTACAGCAAAGCCTCCTTCCTGCCACACACAAAACTTCAGCTCTTCACAGCAATGTAATTTTTGATTGGTCTGTGCCACATCAGTGTGCAACAGTCTGGAGTAACTTTACTAATGCTTCTCAGAACATGTTTAGCTTGCAAAGTTTTAACGTTTTATGGTCCTTTGTAAAATTAGGGGATATTCTGAAAAGGGGATATACCCACAGGCACTATTATATCTTGTGGTTGTTTTTTTTGGGGGGGAAGTCTTTGCCTAGCTGCATTGACGCAACAATTCTAATTCTGGAAGTACATCCTCCAGTATGCCCCAAATACACAACCATAGAGAACTGACCTGCACAAATAATACATCGCCATGCAGTGCAGTCTAATGTAACTTGGGTTTTGGTTTGTTTTTGTTTTTGCACTGCTGAGAAACAAAGAGTTTTATGCATTCTGGACAAGAAACTCGACCACAGTAAAAAAAACAAAACAAACCAAAAACCAAAAACAAAAAAAAAACAACCAAACAAACAAAAAAAAAATGTTGGATTGAGGACTGTTATGCAAAGCAAGGCTTTGTCCATTCATGATCCATTTTTACTGAATAAATTTTCATTCAACCTTAGGTACACAACTATTGAGTATAGAAATACAAACCAAACAATTACAAATAACAAATTCCATAGAAATTTGCTTCAAAACAAATTTTGGTATACACATAATTTTGACATTTACTAAAAATAAAAGCAAACTTGCACAGTAATGAGATGGATGTATTTGTTTACTATAATATAATCCAAAGATAAACATGTTAAAAAATGAAAATGGAAAATATTGTCTGTGTTCCATAATTAAACTATGATGCTTTTATAAGTGTAGAAAGCATTGTATAGTTAAAGCTGTTTGGTTTCTAACACACAATGTCAAGTCTAAAGCAAGCTGTTTCAGGCAATGTTCATTGTTGTTGAACACATGACTTCAATACAGTGTGCATGTTGTGTGATGGGAACTAAGGTTGCAGAAAAGACTTATCACAACACAGGAAAGCACTGCCTCCAAACACCTTGGATTTCTTACACTTTCGATTTGAAGCTGAATTTTAGTTGTTTTGCATTGAGAACATAATCCTATATAAGACTGTGACATTAAAAAAAAAACTCTTCTATCTAAAATATGCAAAGAATTCTTAAAACTTGACAGTAAGCCTTCTAGGCAAATGTTGTAGACTACATGCTTCCTTTGAGCAGCTTCATGAATGAAAATGGGGTGAATGGGAGATTGCTCAATGGTTAAGAGCATTTGCTGTTCTTCCAGAAGACCTGAGTTTGATTCTCAGCACCCAGGTCAGGCAGATAAGAACTGTGTAACTCTGGCTCCAAGACTCAAACTCCTCTGCTCTCTGCAAACACTTGTATTCATAATGTGAACATGGTAGCACACACCTATATATAAAATTAAAAATAATAAAAATAAATATTTTTAAGAGAGGAAGATAATAAAGGAGGACTGTTTTCCAAATAGAGAAGTAGAGGGGGATGAAAACTGCAAATTAATTATTTAATGTAGTTATTAGTAAGTATAAACTGTAATATTAGGCTGGCAGAGTGGCCGATGGAGTAGCCGGCGGCTTGGCAGAGGAGCAGGCGGCCTGGCCTGAGTGCCTTAACTGGTTGCCTAACTTATCCTGGAGAAAGAGCCTCGGGACCAAAGGTGGCCTACACCACCTATAACCTAAACTCTGTTAATTAATATAAGTTGTTATATTAGGCCGGTAGAATTACCGGTGGCTTGGCAGGAGATTCGTCTGGGCTCAAGGGGAGTCTGGGAATCCAACAGCCCGGGACTGCTTGGACTGAGGGCCTATAAGCCACCGCAGTCTTTTCCCCAATAATTAAACACACCAAGACCTTTTAATATTTTAATGCTTAGCCCTTAGCTGGGCAGACTCTCAATTAGCTACTCTAAGTTAACCCCAAACCATCATGTGCCTGTGAGTACCTTCCAGACATCTGTCTCCTTCTGTCTCTCCTGGCGGGAAGGGGAGAGAGTCTCTGTGTGTGTGGAATTCCTGCTGATCTGAGGAAGTCTCGCCTTCCTATACTCTTTCTGCCCAGCTAATTGGCCATAAGCGACTTTTATTAACCAATCAAGAGAATGCCTGAGAAGGGGCGGTAACCAGATCTCAGCATTGAATTCAATGGATCAGAAACAATATTAGACCTTCCCTCAACAGGGGGAAAAAAGGAGGATCGTTGAGGATCAACAAAGAGTTGATGGGCCTGGGACAGTGGAAAAGCAAGGGGAAAGAGAAAGATCATCCAGTGAAAAGTAGGAAATGGTCTGTGCCTTGAGGTTTGGTTCACTGAGGGACAGTGGGGCAAAGATGAAGCCACAAAGTGAGCCAGGCAGCCCTGGACAGTAGCCTGACAGTCCAAGAAGCAGAGAAACTCACGGTTCTTACAAGAACCCTTCCATGTGATGAGAGGATGTGGTATGAAAGTGACTGCCCCTGCATAGCAGGCTAGCACTGGTAAGAAATCCATAGCATCATTCTCTGCATCTTGCAGTGCTAAAGCCAGGTGCATCTTGGGAAAGAGCCTAATGTTTGAGACTGCACTACTCTGAGAACTTGAAGACAAGGAACAACTACAAGTATGTGAGTCTGGAAACACCCTGCCACAGAGGGAAGCAGCTTCAAGAGACAGCTATGAGGGGACGAGTACCAGATGCAGACTGTTAAAATATTTAGGAAGCAGGGAACACCATGTGGGAAGTGCCTTGGTTAGTGACATGAAACTCTGTGGAAAGAGTGAGTCCTACTTATTGTTCCTACGGAGACTGACTGGATCATGAGGAAACAAAATATTGGGCATTAAAGACAGGTGAATTAATTGCACCATTCATTCAAGGTCAATAATATTTTTTAAAAAGAAATGTAAGGTGAAAGAGCTTTGAAATATCATTCAAAGACCAAATCTTTGAATTATGGCTATAGAAGAAGGAGAAAAATAGCATACCAAAAGCATATAAAATATTTTCAATAAAATCAGAGAAGAGAATTTCCTAAGTCTTGAGAAACATATGCATATCTAAGTACAAGAGGACTACATAACACCAAATAGATACAAGTAGAAAAGAAATTCCCCATGATATATTATAGCTAAAAGACTAAAATATATAGAATAAAGGAAGGGTATTAAAAAACTGCAAGAAAGAAGATTCAAGTCTATCAAAATGATAGCTGATTATTTGATAGAAATTTTAAAACTAGGACTGTCTAGAAGGATGTTTGAAAATTCTGAAAGACCACAACTGCCACCACAGAGTATTATACCAAACTAAACTATCTATTAAAACTGAAAAAGAAAAACATACCATGATAAAACAGATTAAAGAAGTTTATTAACACTGAGTCAGTTCTACAGGGGGTACTAGAAAGAATAAACTGAAGAGAAGGATAAACACACCCAACAGGTATTAAATAAACAATATCACAATCCTTTATCAAAATATGTCAACGAAAACAAAACATATGCATAGTTTTCAACAATACCTCTGAATATAAATGGTCTCAATTCACCATTAAAAAGACACAAATTAGCATATTGATTCAGAAAGCAGAATCCATCCTATTGCTGCCTATAAGAAACATACTTCAACATTAAAGACAGACACCATTGATCCATCTAACACCTGTCAAAATGATTAAGATCAATAACAAAAGTGGCAGTTCATGCTGGTAAGGATATGGAATAAGGAGAAACTTATCTATTGCTGGTGGGAGTGCAAACTTATATAGCCACTATGAAAATCAATATGACAATACCTCAGAAAGTTGGGGCTTGGTCTACCTCAAGATCTAGCTATACTGCTCTTAGGTATGTATTCAAAGGATGCTATGTGGTGTTTTTACACAATGGAGTATATTACTCAGCTGTAAAAAATGATATAAAATTTTCAGGCAAATGGATGGAACTAGAAAAAAAATCATTCTGTGTAAGGTAATCCAGACCCAGAAATATAAATATGGAATGTATTAACTTGTATGTGCATATTGGCCATCAAATAAGTCATAAACAGCCTACAATCTCAGAGAGGTTAGGTATAGAGGAAGGGACAAGGAGTCATGATGGATCTCCCTGGGAGAGGAAAACTGAGTAGATTTACCTGGAGGAATGGGGGAAGATGGGGACAGGAATGAGAGGATTAAGTGGAGAAGGGGAGGAGAGATAGAGTTGAGGGAGAGAATACAAGGAGAGATGGTTAGAATTGAGGGGCTGTTGAGAGATGATATGGAAACCTAGTGCAGCTTATACTTCTTAAAATGCATGAAGGCAATCCTAATCAGGTCTCCTAATAATGGGGGAGCTGGAGTCTCATCTGACCATCTCTTGCCACCAAACAAGGCTTTCAGTACCAGAACTGGATTGGCACTCAATTGAGTTGTTGGCGAAGGGGTCACATGAAAATCTCCAAACAACCCAGACTGTGGCTAAAACAATGGTTGCCTTCTACAAACTGACAGTGGAGCCTCACTGTCAAGGACATTGAACATGGAGAGGTAGATCTGGTGCCTACATGGAGCCTTCACCCTTGTTTCTAGTGTCTTTGGTTCAAGAAGTGACTCTACAGGCTACTGAAAGAGAAATGTAAACACCAACCCACCACAAAACCTTTGAATACAATTTGTCCTGCCTGAAAGATATGCTAGGGCACAGAACTTGTAGAAGTAGCCAATCAATATCTGATTTGCCTTGACACCCACTCCAGGAAATGGAACCCATACCCAACACTGCTTGAAGAACCAGAGACTAAGTACCCCAGAGATCTAGGGTAAACCAAAATACTACTAGTCTAAAACAAAACAAAAGTATCAATAAAATTACTCCCAAGATCAATGCCTTATTCAGTTATCATCAGAGAAGCTTCCTAAAATAAACAAATAAAAAAAAGATAGTCTTCAACCTAAGGCAAAAGATGTAAAAGGGTATTACAACCAAATAAAAATAAGAAACTGTTGGAGTATAGATTTTTAAAGTAGGACCCAAATATTCTCTGGATTTCCTCAATGTCTGTTGTTATTTCTCCCTTTTCATTTCTGATTTTGTTGATGTGGGTTTTTTCCCTCTGCCTTTTAGTTAATTTGACTAAGGGTCTGTCTATTTTGTTGATTTTCTTGAAGAACCAACTCTTGGTTTCATTGATTCTTTGTACAGTTCTTTTTGTTTCTAAGTTGTTGATTTCAGTCCTAAGTTTGATGATTTCCTGCCTTCTGCTCCTCTTGGGAGTGTTAGCTTCTTTTTTTCCCAATTCACCCAGTTTAGCTGTTAATTTGCTAATATGAGCTGTCACAATTTTCTTTTTGAAGGCACTTAGTGCTATAAACTTTCCTCGTAGCACAGCTTTCATTGTGTCCCATAGATTTGGGTATGTTGTGACTTCATTGTTGTTGGATTTTAAGAAGTCTTTGATTTCCTTCTTTATTTCTTCCCTGACGCAGTAGTCATCCAGTAAAGAATTGTTCAGTTTCCATGTGTGTGTAGGCTTTCTGTTGATTCTTTTGCTGTTGAAGTCCAGCTTTATTCCATGGTTGAAAACTTAAACGAAATGGACAATTTTCTTGATAGATTCCACCTACCGAAGCTAAATCAAGATCAGATAAACAGATTAAACAGCCCTATAACCCCTAAGGAAATAGAAACAGTCATTAAAAATCTCCCAACCAAAAAAAGCCCAGGGCCAGATGGCTTTAGCACGGAATTCTACCGGACCTTCAAAGAGGAGCTAACACCAATACTCTTCAAACTCTTCCACAAAATAGAAACAGAAAAAACACTGCCAAACTCATTCTATGAGGCCACAGTCACCCTGATTCCTAAACCACACAAAGACCCAACAAAGAAAGAGAACTTCAGACCAATCTCCCTCATGAACATAGATGCAAAAATACTTAATAAAATACTAGCAAACCGAATTCAAGAACACATCAAAAGTATCATACACCATGATCAAGTAGGCTTCATCCCAGGAATGCAGGGATGGTTCAACATACGAAAGTCTATAAACATCATTCACCATATAAACAAGATGAAAGACAAAACCACATGATAATCTCGCTAGAGGCAGAAAAAGCATTTGACAAAATCCAACACCCCTTCATGCTAAAAGTTCTGGAGAGAATGGGCATACAAGGACCGTACTTAGAAATAATAAAGGCAATATACAGCAAGCCAGTGGCCAACATCAAATTAAATGGAGAGAAACTTGAAGCATTTCCTCTAAACTCAGGGACAAGACAAGGATGCCCACTTTCACCATATCTCTTCAATATAGTACTTGAAGTTCTTGCTAGAACAATAAGACAACTAAAAGAGATTAAGGGGATACAAATTGGAAACAAAGAAGTCAAATTATCCCTATTTGCAGACGATATGATAGTATACATAAGCAACCATAAAAATTCCACCAGAGAACTGTTACAGCTGATAAACACATTCAGCAAAGTGGCTGGATACAAAATTAATTCAAAAAAAAATCAGAAGCCCTTCTCTATACAATAAACAAATAGGCTGAGAAAGAAATAAGGGAAATAACCCCCTTCACAACGGCCACAAACAATATAAAATACCTGGGGGTAACTCTAACCAAGCAAGTAAAGGACCTGTGCAATAAGAACTTCAAGGCCTTGAAGAAAGAAATGGAAGAGGCATTTAGAAGATGGAAAGATCTCCCATGCTCATGGATAGGTAGGATCAACATAATAAAAATGGCCATCCTACCAAAAGCAATATATAGATTCAATGCAATTCCTATCAAAATACCAACACTATTCTTTATAGACCTGGAAAGAGCTATTCTCAATTTCATATGGAACAACAAAAAAACCAGAATAGCTAAATCAATCCTGTACAATAAAAAAACATCTGGAGGTATCACCATCCCAGATTTCAAGCTGTACTACAGAGCAATAGTAGTAACAACAGCATGGTAGTGGTACAGAAACAGACCAATAGATCAATGGTATCGAATTGAAGACCCAGAAATAGACCCACATACATTTGGGCACCTAATTTTTGACAAAGAAGCCAAAACCGCACAATGGAAAAAGGACAGCATCTTCCACAAATGGTGCTGGTCCAACTGGATATCCACTTGTAAAAGAATGAAATTAGACCCATACTTATCACCTTGTATAAAACTTAAATCCAAGTGGATCAAAGACCTTAACTTAACATAAGGCCTGTCACCCTAAATCTAGTAGAAGAAAAAGTGGGAAAAACCCTCGAACTCATTGGCACAGGTGACCACTTCCTGAACGGAACATCAACAGCTCAGGACCTGAGACCAACAATCAATAAATGGGACCTCATGAAACTGAAAAGCTTCTGTAAGGCAAAAGACACTCTCATTCAAACAAAACGGCAGCCTACAGACTGGGAGAAAATCTTCACCAACCCCATATCTGACAGAGGGCTAATATCCAAAATCTACAAAGAACTCAACAAATTAAATACCAAGAAACCAAATAATCCATTCAAAAAATGGGGGATGGAGCCAAATAGAGAATTCACAAAGGAGGAATCCCTAATGGCTGAGAGACACCTGAAGAAATGCTCAACATCCTTAATCATCAGAGAAATGCAACTCAAGACGACTCTGAGATTCCATCTCACACCTGTCAGAATGGCTAAGATCAAAAACTCAAATTACCCTAATATAAGAGATAAATAGGGCCTCTTCAAAAACCTCAAGTGATCTTCAGAATATGGCATTCAAAGATGTTTTCATAACTTTAGATTTTTTTATATCAAGACATATCAACTCCTGACAGCACCCCCTATTCTCCTCCAAGTTGAAGATGAGCATTGAAGAATCTCCAGTGGGAGATGATTGAATTAGTCGCAAGCCTATCCCTTGGTAGGAAAAGCCCCTTGCTCCAACTGTAGACAGAATGCTGTCCAAAAAGGACAAAACCTGGAAGCAGGTAAGTCGACAGCCTAGCTCTGCCAAGACAGGGTAGGTAAGTCCTTCATAACCTCTGCTCTACAATCAATGTCTGTCAGAGAAACGGGGCCAAATGACTGAAGATCGATGCTGTAATGTATGGAGAGAAAATGGGAACTGTCCAGGCAGCCACTGGTATGTCATTTCTTAGTTTGGGAAGCTGCAGGCCCTGAACTTCCTATAAAATCAGATATATTTATCCCTCTCAGGTCTCTGAGGTGGTTGAAGAACAGATAGCTAGAGTCTCATAATTAAATTTTGAGTTGTTTAGGAGTCAAGAGAGTGTTATAGATCTAAGAAGATACTTTTAAAATTGTGTTGCAAGTTAGTGTGAATGTTGAGTCAGATATAGAACTTTAAACTCATGGAGATGTTTAGATAGTAGAATGTTAAAGTCAGGTACCAAATACATATGGACTGGTCATTGGGAATGTACGTTAAGCCATGTAACCTTCATAACTGTGGCCTAATTACCTCTGTTGTACTGTATTGTATTTATTATTATAAGAGAAAGAGCCATTTGTTGGACTGAAAGGGGAAACTGTAGGGGGAAATAAGATATACCTTAAACTTAAAAGAAAAAAAAAAAGGGAAGAGGATGGGGGGGTTGAGGGTGGGAGGGTGGGACTGGAGGTGCAATAGGGAGGGGACTGCAATTGAGATGTAACTTGAAGAAATAAAAAATAAAGGAAAGAAAACTCAAATGACAGCACATGCTGGCGACGGTGTGGAGAAAAGGGAACCCTACTCCATTGCTGGTGGGAATGCAGGCTTGTGCATCCACTATGGAGGTCAGTATGGCGATATCTTAGAAAACTTGGAATAGCTCTGCCTCAAGACCCAGCCACACCACTTCTGGGTATACATCCAAATGATTCCTCATGGAATCATAAGGAAGTTTCCTCATCTATGTTCATAGCAGCCTTATTTTTTTTTAGATTATTGTAATTTTTATTCAATTTGAAATCCTGATTAAAATAAAAGCAATGAGAATGAAGCTTTCCAAATGTTACAACATTACTACATCATTAATATGGCTTTTACACTGATTGGATATAGAAACAAAAAAGTAACATTAAAATTAAGGCAGTGACAACATGTGCAAACCAAGCACTTTCCTGACTCAATCCTTAGTAACAAGTTATTCTGGTCAGGTGGTGTCTGACATGGCTGTATGCAGGTCTTGTTGCTTGGAAGGATAACCTCTGAACAGTTTCATTCATTAGAGAAAGTAATCCCTCTCACTGGCCAACAATGGCCAGAAGCAGCTTCCTGTAATCCCCACTCTTGTCACTTGCAATCATCCTGCTTAGGGTCTTCTGATACATCTGGGTGAACATCTGCTTTATCTGTACAAGGTCAATCTCACTTCGAGTGACCACAATCCTGACCAGGGTGGAGTCATCTGTCCCAGCGCCTTTCATGGAATAGTAGAGTCGTTCAGCAAAGAAGGCAGGGTGGTTGAGGGCACACTGCAAGATGCTCTTCAAACCATTTTCAATGTATCCAGAAAACTCTCTGCCTACACTGCTCAGCAAATCTCTATTGGCCATCCTGGAGTAAGCCTCCATGGTAGCTCTCTGCTGAGGGAAACATCTTGTGGCGAGCATCATGTTGAAGCAGGACTCATCTGTTCCGAGCCTCCCCTCACCAGCCTGGTAGAGGCGCTGAGCGTCCTCCTGAGCCATCTGGTGGTTTACACTCTGGTTCTCATCGCGGTTTCCCTGACACATGGACACGAGGAAGCGTTCAAAATATCCGGAGGTATCTGACCTAATGTCCTTCTCAAGGTCCGACCAAATTCTAATTGATAACATCTAACGATGTCTCGAATCTCTTGATTTGTTCTTGTGCACAAAATCTCTATCAATACACGCTCTTGAGTTCCTGCTCCCTCCATTGCTTTCCATAAACTCCAGGCATCATAGCATGTAGAAGGCATGAACAAGGCAAGGATTAATTCTTCCATATTTCCACTCAACTCAGACTTGAGATCTTTAATTAAATCCTTGCCATACATGGTCTTAAAAGCTACTTTAATTTGTTGCCTCTGGCCATTGGAATGGCTGGACACAACATCCACAATTGCCTGCTCATCTGTCCCAAACCCCTTCATTGCTTTGCGGAGAATTTCTGCATCTCTCATAGCATCAAAGTTGGAGGCTGGTCGGATTGTCCCTTGGGTGCCCTGAGTCATAGCAGCAGGCTTGCTAGGGTAAGGAACTTGTCCTCCAGGGTACTGAGATGGCATCTGTCTTCCAGGAAAGCCACATGGCACTGAAACCTGGGCTGGTCCACCACCATTAAGATTGTGCAGGTGGCTGCAGATAGCCAGAAAAGCCTGCTCCACTGGGTGGGGCCCCAAAGCCTTGGCCTCCAGGATAGGCTGGAGCACCCCCTGGATTTGGGGCGCCAGGATAGCCCCAGGGGCTGGATAACCTCCAGGTGTAGGATAGCCTCCAGCTCCTGGGTAGCCACCACTTTGGTGCTGGTGTGTAAGCACCTTCTCCCATTGGTGGAAAGCCACTAGGATAAGGATACTGAGCTGCAGGGGGGAAAGATGACTCCTGACCTGTAGGAGGATATCCCTGTGGGGGGATAACCTGGGTATGACATTCTGAACCAGGGAGTAGCGTCACACCCCAGCCAGCTTTCCCGCAATATGGAGCCAGGGAGGCCATAGCAGCCTTATATGTAATAGCTAGAAACTGGAAACAACCGAGATGTTCCTCAACTGAAGAATGGATTAAAAAACTGTGGTACATCTATACAATGGAATATTACTCAGCTATCAGAAACAATGAAATTATGCAATTTGCAGCCAAATGGATGGAACTAGAAAAGCTCATCCTGAGTGAGCTAACCCAGACTCAGAAGGATGCACATGGCATCTATTCACTTACAGTAGGATTTTAGCTATATAGTACAAGATATATATCTACTACAACCAATGCACCAAAGGGAACATGGACATAGACTTTTTATTTTATTTATTTATTTTTTTGTTTTGTTTTTGTTTGTTGGTTGGTTTGTTTTTTAGTTTTCCCTCCCTGGCAATGAGACACTTTGCCCTGGTGGTGCTGCCTTGTAGGTCCCCATTGTATGAGGAAGCTCTTGGCCCTCATATGACTGCTGAACTGGGGCAAAGGACAGTTCTTGCTCCCTAACCTTAAAAAGTCCCTAGCTCAACTATTAAGAGTGTGCTTTTCTGAACTTTAAATTGTTCCTCAAGAATTTCTACATCAGAGCCACTGACAAAAACATCTTAACCTAACATTACTTCAACTTATTTCTCCAAATTCTAAGGCTAGTGGTCATTGCTAACAATCTATATCTCTAAATTCTTTCTGAGGGTGGTGGATGAATCATTAATCTGCTCGAAAAGTGGTGCTTGGGAAAAAACCCAAGCACTATTATTGTAAGGGCCAGTGATGCTGCCCAGTGAGGGGCTGGAAGCCCCCTTAGAATGTTCATACAACTCATAGATTGTGAAGGATATAGTGACCATGAAGACAACAAGCAGAGCAAAACTCTATGACAGCATGAAGTCCTCAGGACACATAGTCCTCAGGGCTCTGTCTCTCCAAGGTGCACCTAGTGTGGTTATGCTAATTGATGGGCCACATCCCATGAGTTCTAAGGCTGTTTTGCTGTCTCCTGCAGAGCTCACAACAGTTTCTTTTCTTCTTCTTTTTTTTCTTTTCCTAACTGTTTTTTTTATTGCTTCAGGTTACATTTCCATCATATTGTCCTCTTTCCCCCCTTCCCAGCTCCACCCTCCCACCCTCTACCCCCTAACCCTTCTATCCCACTCCTCTGGAGTGGAGTGGAGCAAGAACAATAGCAGTCCAGTTGGCACTGGATGATGTGACCTTGCTAAAGCTGGGCTGGTCATAAAGCCATGATTGATTTCTTGTACCCATTTTGCACTCAGCTTCCTGATATGATTTAATAAAAATTGTTAATGAGTAGATATCCACCTTGAAGATTTAAAGTAGAAATGACTGATTGTTTTTATATAAAAGTTGAGATTTGTGATTCTTTTAGGTTTTTATCAGATTACTTTTTAAGATAAATAATAAAATATTTAATCTTGTCTTTTTAACCTCAAATTGCAGCCTGCCAGTAAAAAGAAACTGGCTGAGGAAATTTCTTGCTTGTTTACACTATGTTAACCTATAACAAGTTGCTCAGTTACAAATGTATGTGGGTTCTTGGGAATAATTTGTTTTACACTCATAATATGTAAAATTTTTGATCATATGAAGGTATGTGGGGAATGTGTGTTTTTCTATGTATACTTATTTTAATTGTTCACTTAAAGAAAAATAGAATGTAACCACATTGTGATTTTTGTACTTCTTGAAATATTTTGCTGGGGTATATAAGCTGTGGGAGAAAAAAATAAAGTTGTGGAGCTCAATGGAGTTTGCCCCATCTACTTGATGTGTATATGTATATAGGTATACATGTATATATATGTATATGTGTATACCTGTAGTATACATATGTAGTGTATATATGTATATAACGTAAATGATGTATATATGATGCATTTATGTATATAAAGTGGTGGACTGCTTATTGAAGCTTTGCTCCATCCACCCAATATATTAATGTCTGTCTGTATGTATGTGTGTGTGAGAGAGAGAGAGAGAGAAAGAGAGAGAGAGAGAGAGAGAGAGAGAGAGAGGTTTTAGCTTTCTCGCTGGAGTTTATCTTGTTTCATCCATCAAGTATGTGTGTGTGAGTGGATGACTTTTTGCCCTTCTCTTTCTTTTCTCCAGTTGCCTGCTACCATCCGTAGAGGCTTATGTCAGGTGCCACAGTACCAGCCTCTTCCTTCTTTTCCTCTTTTCTAGTCACTGCCACCATCAGCAGAGGCCAATGCCAGGTGCTATAAGCCAACTCTACACCCACTACCTCAGTCTACCCTGACCTGTCAAAACTGGTCTTTGGCAAGAAACAACATATGTAGCTAATTTTCTAACAAGTTAGATTTCAACCAACACTAATTGGAAGAGACGAAGAAGCTCACTTCATATTATGAGTACCATCCATCAAGTCAATATTATAATTCTAAACATAAATGCACTAAACACAGGAGCACCCAATTTTATAAAGCAAATACTGCCAGATATACAGCCACAGGTTAACTTCAAGGTAATGATAGTGAATTACTTCAATACTACATTCTCAACATTAGGGAGATCATCCAGACAAAAACTAGACTAAATTTGGAGTTAAATGATATTACAAATCAAATGGACCTAATAGACATGTCCAGAGCATTGCACCCAAACACTAACGAATGCACACACATCCTTCTCTCTCCAAAACTGACCACATATCAGGACACAGAGCAATTCTCAATAAACATAGGAAAATTTAAGAAACATCTTCTAGTCTATCTAAACTCAATGAAATAAAGCTATATATAAACACCAAGAGAAATGTACTCAGTATACAAATTCATGAAGACTAAACAACACAATATTGAATGGGGAATGAGTAAATGAAGAAATCAAGAAGGAAATGAAAATTCATTCTTAGGATTGAATGAAAAAGAAAGTACAACATACCAAAGTGTTTGGGATACTATTCATGTAGTCTAAAGAGCAAATTTATATAACTAAGTATTTATAATGAAAATCATAAAGAACTCAAATGCCTTAATGATGCATCTTGGGGCCTTGAAACAACAAGAAAAACAAAACCCTGAAGCAGTAGAGGGGACAAGTAATTGAATTCAGGATAGAATAAAAATCAATGAAATGGAAGCAATAGCAACAGTAAAATAGAAAATTTAAACAAAAGTTGATTCTTTGAAAGTATAAACAAAATTAACAGACTCTTAGTTGATCAAACCAAGTTAAAGAGAAAGAACATCCAAATTGATACAATTAAGAGAGAAAATTTAGAAATTTCAAAATGTGCCAACGAAATTCAGAAAAATCACAAGAACATTCTTTGAAAAACAACCCAAATTTTTCTAAATTGAAAAGTCCTACCAAAATTTAAAGAAGGTTAAGTAAGTGATTTAAATAGTTCTAAAATCAGTAATGAGTTTGAAGCAGTAGTAATTTAAAAAAAAAACTCCCAACTAAAAAATTATAGGAGCAAACAAATATATTTATTATTAAATTCTACTGGAATTTTGAAGAGGAACACACACTAATACTACTGAAATTATCTCACAGAAATAGAAAATGAAGTAAAGTTTCCATATCCTTTCCTAGAGCCAGCATGATCCTGATACCAAATCAGACAAAGATACACACACACACACTACAGACAAGTCTTCATGATAAACACATATGAAAAAATATCAATAAAGTACAGAGAAACCAAATTAATGATCACCACATCAAAAAGATCATTCATTCTGACCATGTTGGTTTCATTCTAGAGATGCAGGCATGACTCAGCGTCCATAAGTCATTGTGTAAATGGTCTCAAAGACAGAAATCACAGATGTTCTCTATAGCCACAGAAAAGGTCTTTGACAAAATCCAATATTTGTTTATGATAAAAGTCATGGGGCCAAGGTGAAGGGAACAGACAGCAACATAAGGAAAGTTATAAATGACAAACCTATAGCCAATAGCATTCTAAATTGAGATAAATACGAAGCACACCAAGATCAGGAATAAAGCAAGGGTATCTATTCCTTATCTCTTTCAATACAGTGCTTGAAGTCTTAACTAGAATAATAAGACAAGAGGAGGAAATAAAAGGGATACAAATAGGAAAAGAGGAAGTGAGTGTATTACTATTTGCAGAGGATATAATTCTGTACATGAGACCTTAGTAATTTTAAAAACAAAACTTTTAGAGCTGATAAACATGTTCAGCAAATTAGCTGAACAAAAATCCTTGTGTGTTAATCCTGGATCAGTGACAAGCATACTGAAAAAGAAGTCATGGAAGCAACTCCATTCTCAATAGTCAGGAAAAAAGTATAAATGAATGAATAAATAAATAAATAAATAAACAAATCCTGGGAATTAGCCTAAAAAAGACTTTTATAATGAAAACATTTTAATAAAGAAATTTGCTTTATTTTTGAGAGAGAGAGAGAGAGAGAGAGTGTGTGTGTGTGTGTGTGTGTGTAAACACATGTGCAAATACCCAGAGTCCAGAGGCATCATATTCTCCTAGAGCTATAGTTACAGGCAGTTGTAACCTGACATGGGTGCTTGGAACAAAACTCAAAATCCTCACAATGGGCAGTACATACTCATAACCACTGAGCCTTCTCTCTAGCTCCTGTAATGAAACTTTAATATACTGAAGAAAGAAACTGAGGAAGACATTAGAAGATCAAAAGCCACTCATGCTCATGGACTGGAAGAATTAATATCGTGAAACTGACCATTGTAATAACAGCAGTTTGCAGTTTCAGTGAGATCTCAATAATAATTCCAGTACATACACAGATAAAATAATCTCAAAATTTATATGGAAGGACAAATACTGAGGGTAGCCAAAGCAATCCTAATCAGGAAAAGTACTGCAAGAGACATCACCATGTCTGGCTTTGAATTATACTACAGAGCTATATATAATAACAAAACACAATTGGGACCAAAAAAACCACAGACCATAGATTTGACGTTTTACACAGATTCCAGAAAGTACATTGGAGAAAAGATAGAATCTTCATTAAGTCATACTGGGATATCTGGATCTTAACATGCAGAAAAATGAAATTAGATTCTTATCTCTTACCCTGAACAAAACTCATACCCAGATGGATCAAAGACTTTAAAATAAGACCTGAGACCCTGGAACTGCTGGAGGTAAAATGAGGGACTATGTGCCAATTTATAGGCATGAATGAGGACTTTCTTAATAAGACACTGCACATGAAATAATTCCAAAAATCAACAAATGGGATAATGAACAACAACAACAACAACAAGGCGTGAACAGCAAAGGAAACTGTCAACTGAGTGAAGATGCAGCCCACAAATTTTTACCAGCTACACATCTAATATTGTCTAGAATACACAAAAAACCCTCCAAGATCTAAATATCCTAGCTCTGCCAAGACAGGGTAGGTAAGTCCTTCATAATTCCTGCTCTACAATCAAGGTCTGTCAGAGAAATGGGGCCAAACGGCTGAAGATTGATGCTGTAACATATGGAGAGAAAACAGGAACTGTCCAGGCAGCCACTGATATGTCATTTCTTAGTTTTGGATGATGCAGGCCCTGCACTTCCTACATAATCAGATATATTTATCCCTCTCAGGTCTCTGAGGTGGTTGAAGAATAGATAGCTAGAGTCTCATAGTTAAATTTTGAGTTGTTTAGGAATCAAGAGGGTGTTCTGGATCTAAGAAGATGTTTTTAAAATTGTGATACAAGTTAGTATGAAAGCTGAGTCAGATATAGAACTTTAAACTCATGGAGATGGTTAGATGGTAGAATGTTAAAGTCAGGGGCCAAATATGTATGGACTGGACATTGGGAATGTATGCTGGGCCATTTAACTTTCATAAATGTGGCCTATTTATTTCTGTTGTTTTGTATAGTATTTACTGTTATAAGAGAAGGAACCATTTGTTGGACTGAAAGGGGGAGCTGTTGGGGGGAAGAGGGTGGAAGGGTGGGACAGGAAGGGGGAGTAGGGAAGGTATTATGACTGAGATGTAACTTGAAGAAATAAAAAAATAAAGTATAAAAAATATCAAGAAAACAAACAAACCAAATATGAGATTTAAAAGAAAAACAATGGCTAATAAACACTTTAAACAGTGTTCAACATACTTAGTCATCAGGGAGAAACAGATTAAAACTACTTTGAGATTCCATCTTACTTGAGTCAGAATGGCCACCATCAAGGATACAAGTGACAACAAATGCTGGTCTGGATGTGAGAAAGGGGGACACTTACACACTGTTAGCTGCAGTGCAAATTAGTATAGCCACTTTGGAAATCAGTCTGGAAGTTTCACACACACAGGTACACACACACACACACACACACACACACACACACACACACACACGAAACAGAACTACCTCATGACCCAGATAAACCACTATTGAACATACACCCAAAGGACTCCATATCCTATTACTGAGGCATTTGAATGTCTGTGTTCATTCATCACAGTATCTAGGAAATGGAATCAACCTAGATGCCCTCCAACTAACAAGTATACAAAGAAAATGTGATTACACACACACACACACACACACACACACACACACACATATACACACAGAAACTTTCTATTTTATAGCCTGTCTTAGTTTGCTTTCTATTGCTGTGACAAATGCCATGACCAAAAGTAACTTGCGAGGGAAGGGTTTATTTGTCTTATACTTCCTGATCACAGTCAATTATTGAAGGAAGTCAGGGCAGGAACCTGGAGGCAGAAGCTGAAGCAGAGACCATAGAAGAGTGCTAGTTACTGGATAGCTCTCCACAGCTTGCTCAGTTTGCTTTCTTACACAAGCTAGGACACTTCCCATCATATCCCACAGTGGGCTGGGCCTTCCACATCAACTATCAATCAAGAAAATGCCCCTACAGACTTGCTTATAGGCCAATCTGATAGAGACATTTTCTAAATTGAAGTTCTCTTTTCTTTGATGACCCTGGCCTCTTTAAAACTGACAAACAAAAAACCAAACAAACCAAAACAACAACAAAACCAAAAAAACTAACCAGCACACAGCCTAATTAAAAATACAGTTTGAGGGGATAATAGAGGACATAACATTCCAGTTGCCCCCATGAACTATACCTAGAAGCTGTGGTTACTAGCACAAGATCTGAACAAGAACAAGGAAATCAATATTCCATCATGGAGGAGTAAGGGGCTCATGATGCCCCGTTCCTAGCTGAGGAGCTATTGGAAGCTGATGAATGCTGGAAGAGAATCATTTTTCTTTGGAGGTATGGCCACTGGTAGGTTGTCCACAATCCAATGGATGGTCCCATGCACATATAGGCAGCACTAATTAAACTCAGTGGGTTATGAAATAAAATGAAGAAGAGGACATGAACTTGGGAGGGGCATATCTTGGGAGGTTGGGGGAGTTGGGAGGCAGTAGGGGGTATATTGTCAAAGTATGTTGTGTATATAACTCAGACAAATAAAATGTTTTGAATCTTTATTAAATATCATTTTCATTTTTTACATTGAATCTTGGTGTTTTAGAAAACATATTCACTGAGATATCTAGATAACACAAAAGTAAACAGATGTGAAATAATTTGTAAATATAGTCACACATCACTGAACGATATTTTTGGTTCGTGATGGGCTGCATGTATAATGGTCTGGCTTTTGATCATATCCTCTAATTTTGTGGTGGCCATCTTATCTTGTATAAACACTCTATGACTCTTGCACAATGAAATCACCTAACCTCAAGTTCTCAGAATGTATCCATTGCCATTAACAATATATGTCTGTCTCATGATCCTTTGGGTTAACCCATTTCCCATTATGCAGTTTGGATAGGTTACTTCCTTATAATATACTAGAACATTTTTCAAATCAGGATTATATCTTATACGTTATTTTGTACCCTACCTTTCACTTAACAAATTTCCCAACAAGTCACACGCTCTTAGGTAATTGTTACAGAGACTCAGAGTGACTGAAACCTTCATTCCTATTTCACAGACAATGAAAGTGCTGTGAGGAAACTGTGAACAGCTTTGTGAGGTTCCTGGGAAAGCTGTGGTTACACTCTCAATACCCTCACTGTGGGTCCAAGATTCAGGCCATCTGACAATTAACACAATATTTCTGTCACAGAAAACCCTCCCATTTATTCTCTTTCTTCTATTTAATATGTAAATCCTACTATGTCATATCTTTTCCAGTAACTTTACAATAATCTTCTTTAATCCTTGGAGTGAAAACCAAAATAGTCTGTCTCTTCTCATGCTCTCAGACACCACCCCATTCTTCTCACTGTATTATAGGCACACCAACTTTCTTGCAAAGTGTACACCAGCTTAGGTTTTTATATTGATTATTGTCTTTGCTCCAAACAGTGTGCTGAGAACACCCCAGACATTCACTCACAAGGCTTCTACGCTTTCCTCAAAAGTCTACTAAGTTGTCACATTGTCAGTGCAGCCCATTTTGACAAATCCCATGCAATAAACCTCCCTGAACCTCATGGGGAGAAGGACAAAGCAGGGAGTGAGAAAGAGGAAGAAATGGGAGAGTGAGAGTGGGTCAGTCAACCTCTAGAGAGCTAATCACCAACAACTAATTGCTCATCTGCATACGTCACTACTGTCTATATGTGAGCATTCGTGTAAAAAAGTCAATTGCCTTGAGATTTAGAGACTCTCTTGACTGTGGGTAGACAGGGAGAACAGTCCTTCAATGATAACCTACTTGAACAAAGAAGTGTTCGCTGGAATTACCTCTGTATCGGTCCCAAGCTTGATTCTTGAGCTCACAGCACTGACACCCCATCTGGGGAAAGAAAGGGTATACATAAGTAAAGCAGTCTGTAGGATTAGGTAGCAAGCAAAATGCATTATCCCCTTGCATCTCAGCCTCGACTTGGGCCCCTAGCTGCAGACTGAATGAAGTCTCTGAT
Source organism: Lophiomys imhausi (assembly GCA_907164525.1). Lineage (NCBI taxonomy): Eukaryota > Metazoa > Chordata > Mammalia > Rodentia > Muridae > Lophiomys > Lophiomys imhausi. The sequence continues at coordinate 3,243,019 of CAJQZJ010010806.1, forward strand.
TTGAACAGGATTAAGTGCAGAACAGCGCTGCCCTGCTTCCCTCCTAATCCGCTTTAGGACAACAGAGGTTGACTAGAAGAAAGCTGCTCATTTGTGCAGATGGCTTAATTTAAATAGCTCTTCAAGCAGATTGACTTGGACCAACAGCAAGACTTCTTGGTGTTTCTTTCATCCCGTGATCAGGGCCACTACTCACTGCTGAGTTGTCGCGCTGCACAGAATTTGCTCTGCATCCCAGCAAACTTACACAACACTGATTAATAGTCTACTAGCATCCTATTGAGCTTGATGTATGAGTTTTAAATCATACAACTCATGGCACTTAGTCAACCAAACACTAAAATACTCCCCCCTTTAAAAAAATAATGATTTGGGTGATGTTGCTGAATTTTCCTAAATTACTGAGACTATGAACCATTTATTAAGTTTAGTGAAAAAAGTTTCATATTAGGTGAGACAGCTCTTTCCCTCTGCAAAAGCTTAAATAACTTTTTCATCATTCTTTCAATGTATAAGACAAATGGTCTCAGGTTGTCGAGTAGATGATGTTTACCTCAAGGCTTTTCAAAATTAAAAGCAGCGCATGAGAAGAGGAAGAAAGAGACAGAGGGAAGGGGGTTGGACAGAATAAGTGGCACACGGAAGTTTATTCGTATGTTTATATCTTTAAACGAAGTTCAAACAGCATGAACAATATTCTGCTTGTTCCTAATGTCCCATGCAGTTCACAGTAGGATGTTCTTAAACAATTACCTTCTAGAGAGGCACAGCCCAGAGCAGCTGACCATTGTAAGAACTGTAAAGAGACAATAGTATCTCTTGTCTTCAAGATATTTCCTGCACTTAGCCTTCCCAATGCCCCTACATTCTTACAAACATTTTAATGCCTTCAAGGGTCTGCGTTCGCTTCTCTCTCAGAATATAAGGCTGTGCATTGCAGAAGGATCTAGACCTCTCTAAAGAATGGGGAGGATTGACCTCCCTAGAAACAACACACTGAATTAAATTGCTAATGAGTCACTAAGAATTAAGTAATGGGCTGCCTAAAAACTACAATTAAACTAGACATTGTTAGTGAAATAAATACCTGGAAGATTCTCAAAATAATTTAAAAGAGAATTGGAGAGATGTCCTCATGCTTAAGAACACATAGTGGTCATGCAGAAGATCTGAGTTCAGTTCCCAGCATCCATGTCTGATGGCTCACGAGCAGCTGTAACTCCAGCTCTAGGGGATCTGACAACCTCTTCTGAACTTTGTGAGTATACACACACACACACACACACACACACACACACACACACACACCATAAAAATGAAAAAAAAACTAACTTTTAAATAATCATGTTCCAAAGAAGAGGTCACAATGGAAATCTGAAAGAACTTAGAATGTGATGGCCAATGAAATATAGTATATGAAAACAGGCATGGTGCTCATGAGAAAATTATGCTTTTAAATGCTTATACCTGGGTAAAAAGAAATATATTGTTTCTTTTGTATACCAGTTAGTATACTAAGAAACTACAGAAAAAAGATCAGAGTGAACCCAAAGTAGCACAGTAAATAGTAAATAACGGAGTATAGAGTAGAAGTCAGTAAAATAGAAAATAGCAAATAGTAAGTATTCTAATAGTTGCTGATGTACTGTAATACATTCTGATGCCATCCACCCAGAGTTAGTGTCAGGCATCAAAGACTTAGGATCTTCATCCAAAAGACTGTCTTAACTGGATGTCAGCCATACTTTCGCGTCTTTGGACCATTCCTATTTCTTACTAATCACATCAAATCTAAAAGTTTCCCATGACCTCTCTTGGATTTAATATGTTACTGCTAAATGTATATTTTCAAAGAATTTTAGGTGGAGAAATAACTTGAACAGTGTGATCAAGGCAACAGTGCCAATGATGGAATAACTGATGTATGTCTCTTAATTGGATGTCCTGAGAAATACATCACATCACTTCTAAAGCATTTCTTGCTGAAAATGAACAATCTGAAGCTAGCCATGAAGAAATAGCAGAAGAATCCAAACTGAGAGGTTATTTACAAAAGTAACTGGCAATTCAGAAGAGTCACACACTCCATGTCAAGTTTAAAACAATCCATGGAACTGTTCCACAATAAAGACTCTAGAGATATGGAGAGAGTGACTCATCTTGTAACCCCATATTAAAGACTCTAAGGGTATATGACCAGTGGACAGGGTCGCTCACCTTGTAACCTCAAGTACTAAGGGTCCTGAAGTGGGAGGATGGCAAGTTGCAGACCAGCCTGGTCTACAGAGCAAGTCTCTCATATCATAGAATAAACAAACATAGAAAGAAGACTTGAAAACTGAACAGAACATTGTGAGAACACTTATAGGATACCTTTGTATGAAATGTTATGGAGAAAACAGCTGGTCCCACCCTCCCTCCTCAGAATGGTGTGGGAGAGCCAGCCCTGACCCTCAAAGGCTGCAGCACTTGGGAGAGTGTCTCCCACCTTGCCTGAACAACACAGTAGAGCTGGCCCTGGTGACATGGATGAGGGAGAACTGCTCTAAGGGTGTTTTCTTTGGTGAGGGAGATTGCAAGGCCAGAGAGCAGATATGGACAGAAGGGGAGATGAGTGGGATCAAGGTACATGATGTGAAATTCACGAAGAATCAATAAAAAGTTTTTTAAAACTTTAATACAATCTACAGACTGTATAATAATGTTATTTTTCATGTTAGATTCCTTGATTTCAGTAACTGTATTACAAGTTATGCAAAATAATTTACATTTCACAAGTACACACTGAATTATGTTAAAGATTTACACCTTTAAAGAAAAGAACCTCATATTGAACAGGCAGAGCTGCTGTTAAATATTAAGACTGCTGTTGAGAAAGTATCTACTGGGATCCTAGATACTTTGGGAAACCTTCCATTTCAAAGGTTTTAGGTTAAGCTGTAGCACATAACATTGGCATTGATTTGTAGATGTTATTAAGAAGAAAACTACAGCTTCAGATCTTCTTGAGTTTATATTCCAATTTTCCTCAATGTGGATTCCATCCCAATTTTAAAATGTCTATGAAACTTTGTCTTGAAATCGACCAACACTGAGTGACTACCTGAGCTACAGAGAAGAAAAAAAAAAGCTCCATGGTAAGGAAGCATCCATATCCGGTCCCAGGTGAAATCATAAAGCAAAGAGACAAATTACAGCCTGTTCCCTTTCCGTTCCACCACCTGTCTCTGCCTCCAAACTTCCATTCAAGGATGGATCACAGCCATTTTTCATACACAGTTTTGTTTCTAATCTAAGCAGCTATTGAACTGAATATTACTGTGCGGCTTTTAAAGTCCACACACTCCAGCAAGAGTTAACAGGAATTCTAGATGTTATCAAATATATTTAAACATGATGCTTGAGTGGTCTTTGCAGCTGGTAGGTAATACATAAAATATGTTCAGCCAGTGATAGTGTTCTTATCTAAAGACAGAAGCTAGCAAAATTTCATCCTGTGTGCTCTGTCAGATTGTTCCCTTGGACAGATGGCAGGAGCCTCCTGGTGACAAGGATGAGATGCTATCAGGGTGTCATGACAGTGGTTTTCTCATTGCCCTGGACAGAGCTCCCAGACAGCTCTCACTATTTGAAGCATGCAAATGAGTGGGCGGAGAACAGAGTGTGCTTGTGACCAGTAAACTCACATAATTAGCATCTTGCCAAAAGGATCCCAGGACTCTTCCTAATTGGAGGCTCACTTTGTCACTCTCTTACCTTCTCAATTTCCCCCGCCCCAGTGGTAACAGGAAAGTGACAACACAAAGTGTTCTTTTTTAGTGCTGCCTGGCTTGTCTGGAATCAGGCCTTTGCTGTCTGTGATGGATGCTTTTAAAGTCAACTTACCACAAATTAGAACCACCTGAGCTGGGAGTCCCCGATGAAGAAATATCTTGATTAATGTGGGAAGACCCGCCCCGAATGTGGGCGGCACCTTCATGAAAGAGGGCGTGACAGGAGTAAGATGATTCGCTCTCTGCTTACTTGACCTTTGCGGCTGTCAGTTTTGCCCTGTTGTTGTCCTCGTCGCTGATGATGATGATGATGATTCCCTTACTGATATCAGAACCAATGTGCTAGGCTTCCATCATTGGTTAAGGATCAGCAGCTACCCAGGAAACTTCCAGGTTTCGGGGTGAGATTAGCACTGCTGGGACACACAGACTCAAAGGCAGTGCAACTACCAGGTTCTCAGTCCCCGTGGGTGTGAGACCACTTGGTATTATTTTAAAGTAAGTTGAATTAATAACACATATTGTTTTTCATTGTGTCTGTTCTATTTCTCTATAGAACCTGACTAATACAGTGTCTCAACTCTCAGAATCGGCCAGGAGATCACTGGCGAAATTCAACCTCAGGCCCTTCCAAGTACACTGCCTGCTTTTGTCGTCTTACCTACCTAGTACTAAAGGCACCACAACCCAGTGCATATGTACCCACAATGCAGAAATCCCCCTCCTAGAATCCCTGTACTGCATTCACTGCTTTCATAATTGTGTACATAGACTCTCTTTTGGAATCACAGATTAAGATCACAAAACTCCTCTAAAGTTGTCCCACTCACGTTAGCAGTGATCCTTGATTAGATAGTAAATGTTCCCCACTGCCCTTCAGTAAGTAAATACTGCATTTATTCACTTCTGTAAATGTTCACATAATATATAATATATATTTATATACAATTAATATATATTATATATTATATATGGTGCTAAAATGTCTAACATAAAATGTACTCATTCGTTCATCCATTCATCCATTCATTCGAACTTTTGAGACAGAGTTTTTCTGTGTAGTCCTTGGCTGTGATGGAACTCACTCTGTACACCAGGCTGGCCTTGAACTCACAGAGATCCACCTGCCTCTGCCTCCCAAGTGCTGGGATCAAAGGTGTGTGCCACCACCAACCAGCTTACAACCATTTAAAATCGTATATTTCAAAAGTGTTAAGTATCTTCGTGTCACCATACAACTGATCTCCAGAACTCTTGTCATCTTGCAAAACTAAAATCTACACCACTTAGCAATTTTCAACCCTTGTTCCTCAAGTCCACAGCAAAGCTGTTCTCCTTTTTGTCTTTATGAACTTGACCATTCCAAGTTCTAAAGACACTGCCAACTTGGCACACACACATTCAAAAACAAAGATTCCTCCTTCAAATCTCTTCCTATATGTGGACACATACAATATTTTTCTCTGTGTGAATGGCTTATCCACCACTTCTCCTTGAGTCTTGCTGGTGTTGTGGTATGTCTGGATGAGTAACATTCTATTTTATGTAGATGTTACATTGTTTATCCAACAACAAATGAGTGAATGAACTCTTTACTGGATATAGGATTTCCAAATATTTTCTCTCATTCCAGGTGTTACTTTTTTTTCCTCTGTAGTTGTATGCTTATTTTCTTAAATTCTTTTAATCTGAATGTTTTTTAATTTATTTATTTATTGCTCAGGTTACATCTCCGTCATACTGTCCTCTTTCCACCCCTCCGAGTCCTGCTCTCCCACCCTCTACCCCCTAACACTTCCATCCCATTCCTCTGGAGTGGAGTGTCCCTACATAACAGTCCCCCGCCCCAGTTCAGAAGTCATATGAGGGCCAAGAGCCTCCTCATACACTGGGGACCTACAAGGCAGCACCACTAGGGCAAAGTGTCTCATTGACAGGCAGAAAAAGAAAAAGTCTATATCCATGTTCCCTTTGGTTCATTGGTTGTAGTATAGATATCCTGTACTATATAGCTGAAATCCAACTATAAGTGAATAGATGCCATGCGCATCCTTCTGAGTCTGGATTAGCTCACTCAGGATGAGCTTTTCTAGTTCCATCCATTTGGCTGCAAATTGCATAATTTCATTGTTTCTGATAGCTGAGTAGTATTCCATTGTGTAGATGTACCACAGTTTTTTAATAAATTAAATGCCAAGAAACTAAATAATCCAATCAAAAAGAGCTAAACAGAGAATTCACAAAGGAGGAATTCCTGAATATTTTTTGAGAATAGAATTTAGAAGCCATTCTTTACCTAATATTTGAATCAAATGTTTTGATACTCCATAATTTGTACTAAAATCATATTGTCTGATAACGATAAGAGAGGTATACAAAATTATGATGGGCTTACAAGTATTTGTCTTGTATTTTACTCTTTTAATTGGGGCAGTAAACTTTCTACTATGTTCAAAATGTATCACTTACTTTCTTGTCCTAGGTACATGCTCCTCCACAATGCATCAGTAAAGTCTTGAAAATACCAATAGTTCCCTGACTTCTTTATAAGCCTGAAACAAGGAAGTGGTATAAAAACTCCATTTACTCCATGAACACAAAACCAAAACCAAAAACACCCAAGAGTTACTCATGAAACTAACTGTTCCAGGTCACAGTACCCCTACCCAATTGTGATGTTAGTTGACAAAACTGAAGGAAATAATATTAATGATGAAATGGAACCTCAAAAAATGTCAGTCTTTAGGCTGGAGAGTTGTCTTAGTGGTCAAGAGCAAGGGTTGCTCTTCCGGAGGACCTGGTTCAATTCCTAGCATTTATGTGGTGGTTAACAACCATCTTTAGCTCCAGTTGCAGGCAATCTGATATTCTTTACTAACTCCAAGAGCATCAGGCATACACATGAACCTCAGACACAGGCAGACAAAACACTCATACACCTCAAATCATAAAGTAAATAAATCTAAAACATGAAAGTTTAGTTTCCCACAGAACCAATAAGGATAATGATAAAAGCATCAAAATCAATTCTTTCAGAGCCCTGAAAAGTAACCAAAGACATGTCACAAACTGAGGAATATTAATTTAAAAAACAACTGTCTCTCTCGAGGAAGAGCACCTTTTTAGGTTTTGTTTTGGTTTATCTTTTCAATAAGTTTTTATTAATATATTAATTATAAGTAGTAATGGGATTCCATATGATATTTTTTACACATTTATATAATGCATTTTGATGTTGAATATCTTTAAATAGTTTTTGTTCTCCTGGCTCCTTCTGATCTCCTTCCTGGCCAGCTCACTACCCATCACCCACTATGTCATCTTTCTTTCTTTCTTCCTTTCTTTCTTTCTTTCCTTCTTTTCTTTCTTTCTTTCTTTCTTTCTTTCTTTCTTTCTTTCTTTCTTTCTTCCTTTCTTTCTGTATGTATTTATTCATTTTCTTATTTATCTACTTATTTATGTGGCCCTTGAGTATAATTGGAATTGCTTGTAGGAACACAGATGAGGTCTGTTTACAACAGCATAGATAACTACTTTCCAAAGACAATGTGTCTTCCTCCTGCAACAACCATTAGTTATGTTTATATCCTTGAGGAATGGTAGAGCCTCACAACTCTGTCCACCTCCATAGCAGAATGTTGGCAGGCTCAGTCTAGCGTAGGTCTTTTGCTGGTGATCATTGTTGCTAAGAGTTCAAGTGTAGTGACAGCCATGCTCAGAAGAAAGCATTACACAACACTTCGCCCCTTCTGCTGTCTTTTATGTTATTTCAAAATTTACTTCAAAAGTGTAGTAATCAAGACAATATAAAACTACTGACATAAGAAAGAAATACAGGACACTGGGATTTAATTCAAAAGTTCTTCAATATCCTTCCATTTATTGTCAATTGATTTCAAATAGTTTGTTAAAAACAAGTCACTAGGGATAGAATAGTGTTTCAATGAATGGCACTGAAACAAGTGAATATCAACATGCAAAGTAACAAAATGAGGAGAGCTTCTAACTTCTCTTATGGCCCAAAAGCACACTTAAAGCCTGGGTAAGTGCTAAGGCTACAAAACTCTTTGAGAAAACATAAAAATAAACTGTTATGACCTTGGATTTGGCAGTATTTCCTTAGGTATGACACAAAAGGTTGAAGCAATCATGTAAGAATAAAGTAGCCTTCTTTAAAACTAAAAATGTCCATGTCTCCAAGAATGCCATTAGCGGAAAAAATAATCAGGGCACACAATGAACTTGTAAGTGATTCTGGGGACTGTGGCTGAAGTTAGGCTGAGCTACATCATGAGATCCTGACTCAAAAATAAATAGATAAATAACTTAAAAATGAAATAAAAGTATACCCACAGAATGAAAGTATACTCTTTACAAACTATGCTATTGATGAGATATTTTCTTCAGAATATACAAAGAACACTCTCAATTCAACCATGTGTTTACCACCCAGTTTTAAAAGATGGGGAAAAGATTAAAATATAATTTCTTGTCAATAAACCATCAAAAAATCTCACAATCATCAGCCATTGATAAATAAAAATTGCAATAAAACACTACTTTACACCTGCTAAGTTTGCCATAGCAATGGGAATATGAATACTAGTAAGTGTTGGTGAGGATGTATAGAAGCCTAAATACATCTTATACATTGCTAGTGGGAGTGTCAAATGGTATATGTACTTTGAAAAGCTCTTTAGCAGTTCCTCAAAAATAAAGCTTAAAAGTTAGACAAGAGTTACCATACTAGTCATCAATTCTACTTGTGGGTATACTTTCAGAAAAATGGAAATATATATCCACTGAAAACCTTGGACATGAATGTTCATAATAGTATATTCTTAATATCAACAATTACAACTAATCAACAGAGTATGGTATATCCAATCAATGGAATATTATACATACATAAAAAGAAAAGAAGTTTTGATACACACTATAACATGGATGGTTCTTGAAGTAGACAAGATACTTGAACAAAACAAACAAAAAGACTGCAGTGTGCTTCCATTTATATGAAATGTGTAACACTGGCATGTCAAAGAAAGAGACCATAGGCTGCCTGCTGTCGTTTAATTGAGGAATGAGAATTAGGAATGACCACAAAGACTGAACACAAACACACACTCAGTTTCCTATTGTGTGTGATGAAAATGTGCTAGGAATATAGTGGTGACATGTTCAATTTTATGAGTTTTTCTGCAAACTACTGAACCGTACATTTTAAAAGTGCAATTAATAGGGCTGTATTGGTACTGATGCCCTCAAAGTGAACTCTCAAGCCCTGACATCTACTCTTCATGATTACACATTTGAAGTTATTCTCTGATCACAATCTGTAGAAAGTTCTCCAAACCCATCTTCTACCAAGTAAACCTGGACTGTTTAGCCAACAGATGGGTAAAAGAGGATTTTGTGGGGTTTTTGACACTATAAATTGAGCCTTGTGCTAGCCCTAGAGTTCTTGCTTATGTAGACAAGTGGATCTGAATCTTCGACTAATTTAGCAACTACTGGGAAAAGGCTAGCTCCAAAGCTGTGCGAGGGTCATTAGAAAGAGATTCTGCTGGTGCATTTACTCGGTACTTCCCTTGGCTATAATTTCAGGGAGTTTAATCAAAAGATTAAGATGTCTCATATATTTTAATGGCACCATCCTTTATACCATTCAAGCTCTAGCCTAGACACTGTGTGTACTCTTCTTCTTAGCTCATTGCCAAGCAACATTCTCTACAGCATAATCAAGAAAGTCTCTTGGTGACCTGCCTCAATACTGGCAATTTGTAGACTCAGAAACATCTCTGTGACCTTTTCATCTGTTAAGGCTCAGCTCTTCTAATCTCTCCTTGTATGTTGTGAAAAGAATTAAGGGCTGAAATACCTGTATGGACCCAAGATGGTTGAAATTTACCTGGAACCTAAACAGTATTCCATTTGGTGATGGGATAGCTTGATACAGTAGGAATGTTTCCATGAAATAAAACAGGTTTGTGTTCTGCACCCTGGCACCTCCTTTTGCTTTTAACTTCTACCTGTTGACTTGAGACCCTAGCTGCCTCATCAACATACAAAGCTCTCATCTGTCTTCTAGCCAACTGTACATACCAATGGCAATAAAATACTTGGCCACAGCCTTTGTGTATATCATATAATTTCATTTAGCCAGAATGTGAAAGCCCTCCAAAGGTACAACCCTAGCTTTCTAACTACTTCCAGAAGTAGGAATTGGTAATAACAGTAACAATTTCAAGATGGAAATCACTGAATTCAATAAATATTATTTTACCACTTAAGTCATCTAGAGCTAAAACACATAAGCCAAGGGCCCATATCAGGGAATGGATCCAGGATTGATGGTCTTACTTAGTATCTGTGTAAAAGATTTTGTGAACTATTAGAGGAATATTTTCGACTGGCTAATCTTGTAGAGCTGATCTGACCATGTGTGATTTAAAAGGGAGGGTATTTTTATTAGTTACTTGTCTTGCTGCTGTAACCAAACGTCTAACATGAAGCAGCTTAAGAATAGAAAGGTTGACCTTAGCTTAGAAGTTAAAGGGGGATGCTGTCCATCCCAACAGGAAAGGCATGGTCGCAGGAGCATGAAACAGCTGGTCACATTGCAGTTGCAGACATAAGACAGAGTGGAGAGGCAGGTGGGTGGGGCTTGAAGCCTCAAGTCCTGCCCCCAGTGGTTCACTTCCAATAAGGTTCTGGCTCCTAAGGGTTTCTCTGCCTTCCACAGCAGTGCCACCAGCTGGGAACCAAGTGTTTAATTAAACACATGAGTGTGTGAGGACTTTTCACATTCAAATCACAACAGTACTTCACTGTATGAGGCCTGCAAGCATCAAAACCCACTTAGAGGTGGCAAAAGTTGGGGGGGTGTTTCCATGATCACCTGACAACACAAAAACCATATAAGACCCCAAAGAGCCCTCTTTGTAATGCCTCATTTCTACTTAGACACATTGCACACAGAGAAGTAGATTTCTTTTTAGTGAAGGTTCTAGAAATGTTACTACGTAGTTGTGAAAGTCTGAAAGTCAACATTTGCTCAGTTGCCTTTCAAGGTATCAGGCCCTGAATTTGACTGAACACAGAATATCTGCAGGTCAGACATATATCAGGGAGGACTTTTTTGAAGTCATCTCAAGAAATTCACTTGAATCAATTCATTCTTCCTCAATTATATTTTTAAAAATTGTAAGTACATGCACACATACACACATGTACACATACATGCATGCACACACATACATGCACACTCACATTGAGAATTGGTTCTCTCCTTCCACTATGTGGACTCCAAGGAGAGAATTTTTAAATTTCTTCTTTTTTTAATGTTTATTTATTGATTTTTTTGAATTTCTGAAGAAGTCTTGTGCCTTTCCTAGGAAATGGTTTTACACTACATTGGTCCTACTTTCTTCTTCAAATTTGCCAAGTAGACATTGAGACAATTTCACAGCTGATACTACTAAGTAACCAATGAGCAGGTCATTCTGACCCCATCTCACCTCTCTACCCTTTTATCACATTGTCCGGGTTTCCCCACAGACTGCTGGTTTTCTTTCTCTTTATGTGGGTATTTGTGTGAATGTGAATTATTTCAAGTACGTCTTGCAAAGATGATTATAAATAAATACATTTAATAATGCTGCTGTGTGAAGCCTAGCTCAACAAAGCAGGAGGATAAAAATCTTATCAGAAAAGGGGAATTTGATAAAACCTCTGTGGGTAGAAATTGTATTCTGATATAATTAAAAAGTTCTAATAGGGATATGTTACAGCCCACCTGACCAGGAAACAGAGATAGAAATGTTAATTGAGACCGCAGAAGCTGCAAAATTAGACCAGGTGGTAATAAAGGAGACTTTAATTGCTCAATCATAGATGGGCAAATACCTCCCTGGGAATAGGTTTGGAATTGAGATTTTCACATAAGAAAAATGACTGTTTCTAAGAAAGGGATAGAGGAGGCTGTGTATCAGGGAACCAGTATTGCCTATGTCACTGAATGGGACTTGTCCATGGGATGAAAGGAACATTAGAGTGACCACCACAGAGTCTAACTCCACATACTAGTGAGAAAATTAAAATTTACAACATATCTATTTAGTAATGGAAAGTATCTGAGGACAACAATGAAAATCATAATTTTAAAACTCCAGTTATAATTTTAAAGCTCAATAACAGGGGCTGGAGAGATGATTCAGCATCCAAGAGTTCATGCTGATGTTATGGATTAGTGGAGTTCCATTCCCAGCACCCATGCTGGGGCTGCTTATACCCACCTGTAGTTCCCTCTGCAGAAGAGCTGATGCCCTCTTCTGGCCTCCCAGGGCATTTAACTCACATGCACAGTGCCCTCCACAGGCATATACTCATAATTAAAAATAAAAACAAAATCTTTAAAAAGCAGTAATGATCAAGAAAGTAACCATGAAAATATTTTCAAAGGAATATATTAACAACACAGAGAAAAATCCCAAAGAGCTATAATAGTCCTCAGTGGCTCCCTGACCCACTCTGAGCAGGGCAAGAGAGATGTTTGATAAAACAGATAAAGAATCAATGGAAGGAAACATGCAGATCCATCTAGGATGAAGAGTACATTTTATGTTAGGCCACTTCATGTAGTAAAAACAGTTTCACTGACTGGTAGTTTCTGCAGAGCAGAAATGTCTTTCCTGCAGTTATGAAGGCTGAAGAAGCTGAGATCGAAGTTGAGTGTCTGATTCTAAGATGCTTGGTTTGTATGCTGTGTCCTCTGGCAAAGGAGAAAGTGCTCCCTGTAACAAGCACTCTTTAGAGAAGCATCAGTCCATTCATGGGAGAGGAGACTTCTTGACTTAAACTCATCCATGACAGCATCAAGGGTTGATCCCAAATCTCTTACACCCATCAGAATGGCTAAGTTCAGAAACTCAGGAGGCACCACATGCTGGTGAGGATGAGGAGAAAGGGGAACATTCCTCCATTGCTGGTGGAAGTACAGACTTGTACAACCACTTTGGAAATCAATCTGGAGATCTCGCAGAAAATTGGGAATAGTTCTACCTCAAGACCCAACTAAACCACTCCTAGGCATATACCCAAATGATTCTCCTCCACCTTGCCCCTAGAGACATTGCAGATGTGGCTGCTATGTCACATGTGCATCAGTAGGTGGCAGAGAGAAGAGAGGCTATGTCTACATTCAGTGTTCTGACCTATGAACATCTAAATGAAGAGTAGCCTAACACTCCTGAAAAAAAAAAAATCAAGCCAGAGACCAACACCAGTTCAGCACCATGGGATTCAAATAGGGAGATAGCCTGTGATGACCACCAGTCCAGCATGGGGCAAGCACCAGATGGGCTTCCAGGACAGGAAGCAAGCCAGAGACTAGAAGAACCCTACCTGGCCCTGGATATGGGGGTTGTGGGTGAGTCATCCCTGAAGGAGTGAGTGTGGGAGAACCAGCCCTGCTTTTTGTCTGCTTTTCAGTAGTATTGGCAAGGGAGAGATCCCCTCCACTTCCTTTTGCCCTCACCACCAGTGGTGGTCAGGAGATCTGGTGCTGATGGAGTCACAAGAGCAGGAGAGCAGTCCCTGTCCCTCACATGCTGCAGCACTTGGGAGAGCAGGGCCTGCACCTTGCCTGAACAGCACAGTATAGCTGGCCCTGGATGTGGGAGATGTATAAGTGTGGGAGAGCCAGCCCTGCCTTTTGTCTTCTTTTTAGTGGTGTTGGTGGGAGAGAGATCCCCTCCACTCTCTGATGCCCCAGACATAGGTAGCAAATGTGAGAGTTGATCCTGATGGGCTCATGAGAGGAGGAGAACTGGTCCACTCTCTTACCTATTATAGCCCTTGGGAGAGCAGGCCCTGTATCTAGGGGTTGCAGGCCCATAATCAGGGCTTTGAGTTGACCCATAACAACATATACCCCATGGATGAACTGCTGGAGTTCATGAAGACGCCAGTTCCACAGACCCAAAACTACAGGATCTCCATGACACAGGACAACAACAATATATCTGAGAGGAATCCAAGGTGAGGTTCCAGTATTGACAAAGTAGCAGAAGCCAGAGGCCTCGTACCAAACCAAGGAATCATTATAATGAACATTTGCAAGCAAAAAAGTATGGACAAAATGGAATATTGTGGAACACAATGAGACACACTACAGCTTCCACAGTGAGGTCTTTTTTTTTTTTAATGTTGGGAGAGGTTTCAATGGTAGAGAATAGTTCTGAGGAGAGGTGGGAGATGAGAGGGAACAGAGTACATGATGTAAAATTCACAAAATAAAAAAAAACAATAAAAAGAAAAATATGCAAAAAAGATTCTTCACCAAACCATAAGCACCTTGGCTCAACTATGTTCATAACATCTCTATTTGTAATAGCCAGGAACTGGAAACATCCCAGATATCCTTTAACCGGAGAATGAATAAAGAAACTGTGATTCACTTACTCAATAGAATACTACTCCGCTATTAAAAACAAGGAAATAATGCTATTTGCAAGCAAATGAATGGAACTAGAAAAGATCATCCTGAGTGAGGTGACCCAGACCCAGAAAGACATACATGGTATGTACTCACTTATAACTGGGTAGTAGCCACATAGTACAGGGTAACCATCCTACAATCCACAGACCCAAAGAAGACAGGAACCTAGCATAAGTATCTTCTGAGAGACCCCACCCAGCAGTGGATCGAAACAGATGCTGAGACACAGCTAAGCACGCATGCGTGGCCTTGCATCCTGACACTGTTATGTAGCTGTCACTCACTTCATTTATGGACTCAAAAGCTAAAGGCAGCAAACCTCAGTGTGGATGGCCTGGCTCGTGCTGGTGATATCTGTGCCATGTTAGTCCTTGCCCAGCACAGTCTTTGGAAGTAGAATGATACTGTATTCCTCAGAACTTGGAAAAGCAAGAGTTCAACTCACACACTAGACAGATCAAGAAGATGCTCATCCAAGTAGCAGCGAATGAGTGTAAATAAATGTGTAGGAGGGTCACACAGTGGGAAAAGAGGGACATATGGGATTGACATCTGCAGACTCATGTCCTGGTACTCTGTTTCCCATAGGGAGAAGCTCTTGCCAAATGAATCAGAACTGAGGCTGGCTTCTGGTCTTGAAGACCTTATTTCTATCAAATGCCCATTCCATCTTCAATGTCTAAAGGGATTGCTCTGCTGTAATTAAATCCTACTATCCAAACTCATAGTCCCCTCCCTAACTATGGTCTTGCCCTTGTCCCCTTGTTCAACACTAGAGAATCCTGTCTCAAACTCCAGGTGCCACACAAAGACTGCCATATGGAGCCCTAGATTGCTGCCATCTTTGATCTCACTGATGCAAGCAACTATATCAGTGGCCCTGCCACTGTCTCTCATTCCGTCAGAATCTCAACCTGTGGGTTCACACCCCTTTGAGGGTTGAATGACCCTTTCACAGGGGTTGCCTAAGACCATCAGAAAACATAAAAACATACATCTCAATTCATAACAGTAGCAAAAATTACAGTTTTGAAGTGGCAATGAAAAAAAATTTATGGTTGGGGGGTCATCACGACAAGAGGAACAGTATTAAAGGGTCGTAGCGTTAGGAAGGTTGAGAATTGCTGCATCAGACCATAGGAGAGGCAGGTTTTGAAGCCTTCTGCTAACCTGAAGCAGAAGCTGAAGATAAATCCAGAGTCTGTAGTCCCTATGATTGCATCTCTTTAAGAAAGTTTTGTAAGTGGAGTCATTTGCGGGTGGTCTCTTTGATGCAGACACCTGGAACAAATTGTAGGGCCTTGGTTTGAGAAAGCAAGGCTGTGAAGCACCTGGGCTCTCAGGCACTCAGCATCATGCTGAGAATGGATGGCTGCTGCGAAGTTCTCCCCCTTTTCCTCTGAGTCTGCTTTTTTTTTTCTCACCTGCTAGATATCTTCGTTCTAAAATGTTTTTTTTTCTGCCTTCTATACAAATAGACAAGTCTGTTTAAAGTGTTTCGAGAGATACTGAGGAAGCAAGTGAGCATCTTGTACTGTCAAATTATGAAGAGGAACTTGACATTAAGTATTATTAGACCAGGAAATAATAACAGAGGTATATGCCAATTTCAACATCTTCAAAGGGAACTGAAAGTAAAGGTTTTTCTCAAGAGCCTCCAAAAGGAAATCAATCTGTTAAACAGTGACAAATAACAGCCATAGCTTAGACACACCTATACTTAAAATCTAGGGGACCTATTTTAAGAGTGTTATGAAGTGACCTGTAAAGTAATTAGAGCAAATTGTCCCCCAAAGCAGGGTGGTAAAGCCTGCAAGAAATACGGATTCTGGAGCCAGGCAGCCTGGATTCACATCTCAGTCCAATTCTTACTGATTCTTATTCTATTCGTAGCTGTATAATCTTGCAGCAGACATTAACACACCTGATCTTGGCTTTTTAAAGTCTTTATTACAGTGAGAATATTTTTATCTTTTTAGACTCGAGTGAGTAATAATGAAAGGAACAGATAACAAATAAATAAATGAATGAACTTGTTACCTCACAAGGCAGTCAGATCTCCACTGTGCCTTAACAGTCTCCACTTGTGCCTAACTTCATAGGAAGTTAGTCTTCCTATGAAACCTCATGTGTTAGCCCAGTTTGACAACTATGAAATATTCCCTTTTTCCCCACAGGAAAACCCTTTAAATATTAGAGACACACAACCTTCTTTCTTAAAATAGTTCTCCACACTGAGCAGATTCATTCCCTTGAATTTGTTGTATATGACAAACTCAGTATGTGGGCTAATGTAGCAGCCAATTCCAACTCTTCCTCCTCCTCCTCCTCCTCCTCCTCCTCCTCCTCCCCCTCTCCCTCCCCATCTCCTCATCCACCTCCCCCTCCCCCTCCTCCTCTTCCTCTTCTTCTTCTTATTCTTATTCTTATTCTTATTCTTATTCTTTCCTTGCTTCCTGCTTCCTACTCTAGTATTAGAAGACCGAATAATATCCACTCCCCCAGGCTCCTTTGCATCTAGGGGTAGGGAAGTAGCCACATTCTGGTCAGGGAAGCTTAAAGGAAATTTACATAAGAAATTTTGATTTCTTTATAAAAGAGATAGACCCACTTTTCTGCCCATCTCCCTCCTTCTTCTTGTTTTAATGTAGATATGATGTCACAGGCTGTGCTGGTATCTCTCTGCATGAGGCACCAGGTGTGAGATTGCTACGGATGGAGGAGCAGGTGTGCATAGAAGTCCTGGACATTGATGGATGGGAGGAGTCACTGCATCATAGATAACAATACACAGTTTTGAGTCTTTTGTAAGTGAAAAAAACTTGTTTGGTAAAGCCTGATGTAAGTTTAAAAGCGTTAGCTTCCGTTAATTCAATTATATTCTTATTATTTGGAATGTATGTTCTAACCAGAGAGAGTTTTTTTTTTAAGTGCTGAGACTGAATCTGAACTCTATGAATAGTAAGAAGGCTCTACCTCTGAGCTGTGCCCCCACTGCTAATGTGTCATTTGTTTGTTATGGTTTTTGTTCTCCTATTTATACTCCCTTCCATGTAGGTTACGCTGGTGCCACCACTTTCAAATTATGTTCCCCATCTCTTATTCCTGATAGTGTCCTATCACTCTGGGAGTAGTTCTAAGACAGTATATATGTTTTTAAAAGTTCTGGAACATAAGGAAATGTATCCACAACTAGAAATATTGAGAAGGTAGCCTTTATGTTACTTCATGTTGCCTTCATGTTACTCAAATAACATGATTCTGTACATAAAGGCATACAAATTACAGATAAATGATCTAAGATTTAAAATAGGAAAGCAACAAAAGAAAAGCATACACAGAAATATAAACTTAACTTTTGAGATGCAGACAAATTTTATGCATTTGTGAAGAAAATTCCATAGGTCTACAGAATGGACAGATTTGACCACATACAGCCAGATGTTTCTGTGTGTAAAGGAAGAACAGTAGACAAAATGTGTGTAATAAACCACAGATTAATGGTGCTATGCATTTAAGAATTTCTATAATTTAATAAGTAATTAGGAAATTTATGCATTATAAACAAACATCTGACCTACTTATACAAAATGTAAATATACAATAAAAGCATGGGCCATAGGTTTAAACAGACACTAAACTTAGAAGATACATAGATGGGAAGTAAGCACAGGGAAAGGTGTTTAGGGTCCTGGGTTAGTAAGGAAATAAGAGTCAGGCAGAATGGCACACTACACTGAGTGTGCTTCTTACGGAGCACCAGCAGTGCTGTGGAGCTTCCGGTGGCCCATGCACTAATGGTACACATATCAAGCACCACCACCATCACTTCTGAGTTAACTTTGGCAACTTCCAACAATTTAAAGATGCATCTACAATGTGATCTACCATTTTACCCAACAGAGATGAAAACGGAAGTCCATGCAGACTTTTACGTAGCAATCTTAACAGCTATATTTGTGATATTACAAATGGCAGCTATGTAAAGTCTTTGAGTGGCTGAATGGACAAACCATGACACTATCTATGTAATGGAGTATTACTCTGCATAAAATGGGGATGAACTATGACATGTGAATAATCTTAAACAGTCCAAGTGAAAAAGTTGCCCCCTCAAGGAAAAGTACACAGATATTTCTAGTTGTCTTAATTTCTTGAAAATGTGAATGAATCCACACAAAGCAGTTAATATAGGGATGGATCAACTATTTGGATGAGGGCAAAAGCAGGAGTTACTAAGAGGTACAAGAAAATTTAGGAAGTATGAGCATGCTCATTCCATCTTCTCTGTGGTGATGGTTTCTACATGTCAAACTCAACAAATTGTTAATTTTAAACACACGCAATTTGTTTGTTACATGACTCTATAAAGCTGAAAAAATAAAAATAGAAAGTTGTGGCACCTATCTGCAGTAAAAAATCCTGTCCTGGATCCTGGAAGAGAATATAAAATTAAGATGAAGGTGATTGTCAGGCTAACTGGTGAAGATATACATTAGAATCCAATCCCATGACTTGGATAATACCCTCAATGTTAAACTGTCCTAATTTGGTAACAGTGCTGCCGCAATTCCCATTGTACTTCAATGTAGCACACTGAAGAGTTCAGTGGAAGAAATGGGATTATGATGATAAAGAACTTACAAGTTGTTAAAAAAAAATAGTAATGTCATAATATATGTGAATAACACAAATGGGAGAGAAAAGGGAGGTGGCAGATTGCTTTGCCATGATGGATCGCAGGGGGACACTCTGTCCTATTCTTATGTTTCTGTATGTTTAAAATCAGTTCAGGATAACAGTGTTAGAAGTGGCATATTGGCACAAAGATTTATGTAGAAAGAAACATTATGATGTTTAGTTTGGGAGCAAAAGGCCAGCAAGACTTTAGAGAATACCTTTAGGGCAAGTCCCAAATAAATAACTACATTCAAACAGGAGGATAATAAGTTGAGGGGATAAATACACATCTTAACAATGGATGCTTTCAAGAAAGGGTCCCCCTCTGAGGTGGTAGTCAGGGGTTTGGTGACATGAAACTTTCCATTAACTCTACCTACTGTGAATGTTTTATTCTATTAACATTAAATTAGGAAAATATAATTCCCTTCTTTGTGTCATATGTGCACATCACATCTCACTAGCAATTCTAAGTGATAGACCTTGCTTACGACTTATTAGACATTAAGGGCCAATAAGCTTTATTCTCTGTGACACTTTTGACCAGGTTCTGTTTCTATTTCTAATTAATACTTATTTTTGGGCCATTTTAAAATCATTTTTGTGAACACTTTCTGGGATCTGAGTTCATAAGAGGCAGCAGAACGGCCTGAGGGTGACTGTCATCACTTGGCTCTTGCCATACTTGTGTGGATACTAGGAAATGCTGGCACCACCGAGGGCCCTTACAGGCCTTAAGATTGTGCCCTAACTGACAGAAATGAATGTCACTGTCAAGTTCAAATTAAAATATCTTTTCTTCACAGAAAGATGAAAGCAATGTACACATCTGTGGCTAAAGACTGCCATTTTGTGTTTTTCTCTTTTTAAATTTCCCACAAGGATACACACAACAGTGTTTCTTTTATTCATCTTTTCTTTGTGTTTCTTTATTAAAATAGAGGGAAACCACATCATAACCATGTTAATTAATTTGGTACATGAAGCATTTCAATGTGTCCCCATCTCTTCCTCTTAGACACCTTGGACAGGGTAGCAGTCATTAGGCATTGGAGAGTGTTGTGAACCACGAACCTGTCTTTCTCTTCCTAGGAGAAGGCAGGGAAGCTGGTCACTAACTTTACTTCTAAATCTGCTTGAGTGTCAGTTAGCTAATGCATGAGCTTGGTGGCCCTATTCCCCACCAATGGGCTCTATTGCCCATTTCAACCACTATGTGTTGGAGAACGCATAATAGTATGAGTGCCCACCTTGCTTAACTGGGTATCATAGCCCAAGGAGGGGCATTACTCTAGAGTATTCAGTGTATCTACAATGTTCAGTTTCCACCAATGAAAGAAATAGAAGAAAGAAGGGAAACAAAGGGCATTTAAATGACTTAATTCTTTGAATTCCCAAAGTCAGTCTAGTCAGGAAACAGAGAAACACATAGAATCAAGGGCTCTTTCAGGCATACATAACCCTCTCTCTTGTCTCCCTGATTCTCTACCTCTTCCTCTCTCCCTCATCCCTCTCCCTCCCCTCTTCCTCCCTGCCTTCCCCTACCTCAGAAAGTAATCTCATCCTTTCGTCACATATTATTGAAATCCCAGTTCTTTAAAAAAAACTTTCGTTTTTGCCCAGACTGAGAGCATGTCATTTGGAAGTGATGTGCAAGGCAAGAGATAACCAGGTAGAACTCAGCGATTCGCCACAGAAAATGGTTCCATGTTTGGCTGTAATGCTATCAGAGTCTGTCCCTCAATAGCTCTTTACCGCTCCAGCTCTGAATCTGCTGATTCAAGACTTTGCCTGCACAGGGAGGTGTGAGGGTGGCAGGGAAAGGGGGGCCGGGCAGTGCAGGAAGACTCAGGAAAAAATATTAATAGTCCTTCCAGAACATAAGAAGCGAAGGGGATTTTTTTTTAGAGAGAGAGACCGTGCCCCCCACCCCACCTTCTCTCTCCCCTCTTTACTTCTCATTCTGTCTTCATTTCATGCTGTGGTTGTGTTGATTGGGAAAGAAGAATCTTCTCAGCTAGCTGCTAAGTACCAAGCAGATGCACTTCAGTTGAAAATGGTTAGGGGTTAGCCAAACTCAAGCGGCAGATGTGATAAAGGTAAGTAGGGTGTTTGGGTGTTGCAGTAATGGGAATTCAAATATGGAAAGACTTCAAATCACCCAAAAGCACACATACATTTCCATTTGTATAGGTTCCAGAGAGAATCAACACATACTCCAAATGGGCTGACAGAATGGAAACATCTAGGAATGTGTTATATCTAATTCCATTTTTAAAATAACCCTTTAATAACCCTTCCTTCAGTTTCAGTGTTTTCATGCAAATTCAGAGTAGGGTAGCCAACTTCCATTGTCATTGAATCAAAAGGCTATAAAGTGGTTATATTTCCATTTAACAGTGATTATCTCATTTTAATGGTAGCATCTAAACTTTCCTTTTATCGGGATTTCAACATATTTTAAATTCATAGAATAAATAAGCTGTCATTTTTCAAACATTCTTGTTCTAATATTGAATTTTTAACTTCTCCTTGTGCTTAAATCATGAACTTTTAGAGTCATCGACACATTTAAGTCCTCATTTATCAATAATACTCTTGAGAGCATAGAGCAGGCTCCACTGGATGGTGGCAATAAATTTACAAATTATATTTATGCCTCCATATATTTTAAAGTGTCTAATTTCACATCAGACTCCTCAGATACATTTGAGATGATGTCTCCAATCAAAAGAAGGTGTTAATTAAGGAATCGGATAAGGGGCTTTATGAACCAAAGGGAACATGAACTTAAAAGTTATTCATGATTATTCATGTTTAAAATTGTATTCAAGTCTGTGGACATTAGCTATCTTAAATATTTAATTATGCAAATAATTGATCTACTCTGTCATGGATAAGGAGAAGGAGGAGAGTCTGGACTCTGTTTTCATTCAGCTGATAAATCAGCCCAATCTCCTCGCTGAACAGTTTCCCCATCTCTGTTTCTCATCTTTCCCCCTTACCCATCCTGACCTGCAGTGGCCTCTCTGGATCTTCATTTTACTTATAACCTCAAACCTAATATGATCTACAAGTGAGTTCCAATGAAACATGCATATACATGCTATGTCTAATGATGAATTATATGTATATAGGAACCAGAATTGTTCACTGTAAGTGGCTTTGTTCATCTTCTTTACCCTTAACTCCTGAAGATCCTATCTATTTTGATGTGTGGTCACCATCCATTACTGACAGGCAATAGTAATCATTAGGAGCAAGCAGCTTGTTCCTAACAATTTATCCATGAATGAGAAGAATGTGTACTTTTTCTGTGTTGGGACTGCTGCAGGTTATTTTTACACAATTTGACAAAACATGATCACCTTTGCTCAAGGTAACAAAGTAAAAGATAATATTTAAACTAAGAGTCTGTTTATTAGTATACTTATTTAATAGCTTTTCTATGTAAAATTACCAGACTACTTTAAAAAAATTATTGAGTCCCAATAGGTTCAGTGCCAATTATTTCTTTTATTTCAATAGTTTTAGGGATATAAAAGGCCTATAATATCTTATATATCTCTTTCCTTCCCCAAATTTGAAAAAAAGGGCATTAAAATTTGTAAGGGACTCAAAGTTGCTATTGGCATAATTACAGTATTTTGACTTAAAAAAAAAGAAAGAAAAGAAAAATCAGATCCATGAAAATAATTCTATTAAAGGAAATACAAAACAAAGACAGTAGTGTAGAGAGCTCACTACAGACCTGGCAGTGTTTGCGGATATATTGAAGGACAAGAACTGGTAATTTTCAACCAAGTCAAGTAGCTGAAAACAGAACTGGAAAGCAGAACAAAGGAATTTGGGAGCAGGCTTGCAGACCAAACAAATACGATTCAGCACAATGGACAGATCCTCAGCCACATTAAGTGACCATTGCAACTGCTTGAAGCTGCATGAAGTTGTTTTCATTAGCGCCCTAGACATAAGGCATCCAGGCCCACAGTCTCAAATCTTCTATAAGATCTTTAACAGTGCCTCTATCTGAAACTCTTCCACCATATCATCATCACCATTATCATAGCTGACATTCATTTCACATGCTTGCATTATCTCATTTAACTTTTATAAAAATCAATAGATCAACAGTATTATGCTGCAAATAAGGGGCTAAGGTTTATAGGGGTTCTGCAATTTCATGTGGTCATACATTTGAAACACTATAGAAGTGGAAATGTCATGCTCACTATCTTTTTTGTTTTCCTTTAGTTATTAATTCAAGTTACATCTCCATCATGCTCATTATCTTCAAGTGTGAGAGATATGGGTCTGATATTCTGAGTTATACCTTCATACTAGCATTTATCGTTCATCACAGCCACTTCCCTCACTCTGAAAATTCTTCACCTTTTAATTTTCAATGTATCTTTTGCTCAAATCAGTCCCTGTGTATATTTAGCTACTCCATCAAAATGAGTGTATCCTGGGATGTAATCTCTCTCTTCTGTCCCACATTATAGATATTAGTGCTATCAGTGTCCAAGGCACTTTCAATGTTCCTACTTTCCACTGTCACTAGACCTCTCCTTCTACATTCTCTACCCTATGTGCCTCCCTGATCTCCACTCTCTGGATTCACCATCAGTTCATCTGCCTTCACTAGACTCGTGAGTCTCCTTTAGGCAACACCTGATCTATTTATTTATTTATTTGTTTGCTTACCATAAAAATAATGGATTTCATTATTATACCTTTGACCATCAAATTTTGTTCATTTTCATGCCTTCCCATTACCTTCTTTTCTCCCTCTATCCCCTCATTGATCATTCTCACCCTCAAATAATCTCCCTTTCAGTGTTTCTTTTACACACACACACACACACACACACACACACACACACACACACACCCTTGTACATGCATGCATATAGATTCCACATTAAAAAACATTCAGTATTTGTCTGGGTTTTCCTTATTTTGCTTAGCATAATTGTGGTGACTTGAATGACAAATGTCCCCCATACTCTCCTGTATTTGAGCACTCAGCTCCCAACTGGTGGCTTCATTTGGGGGTTTATGGAACTTATGCAAGGTGCAGCCTTGCTGGAGGAAGGGCATCACTGGGAGCAGGATTTGAGAGTTTATTGCCTCATCTCGCTTCCAGTTCACTATCTGCTTCCTGTGTGTGGTTGAAGATGTGACTTGCCAGCTTCCTGCTCTGGCCCCCTGCCACCATGCCTCCCTCACCCTTACAGGTTCTAGCCCTCTGGACCACACACTAAGCTAAAAACTCTTTCTTCCATAAGCTGCTTTTGGTTGTGGTGTTTTATCACAACAGGAAAAAAATAATCCAATGATAATCTCCAGATCCATACATTTTCATGCAAATGACATAAATCTGTTCTTTATGACTGACTCAATATTTTCCTTATTCATTTATGTGACATCTAAACTGATTACATTTGGCTATTGTGAACAGTGTTGCAATAAACATAGATGTGTTAGATTCTCTGTGGTATGTTGACTTAGACATGTATATAAGATCATATTATAGTTCTATTCTTAGTTTTTTGAGGAATCTCCATACTCATTTCCATGGTAGTTGAAATAATGTATATTCCTGCCAGCATCTGGAATAATCCTTTTCCTCCAGATCCTCTCCAGCATTTGTTGCTTGTTTTCTTGGAAGTCATTCTGATAGGAGTGAGGGAATCTCAATGTACATTTGATTTGCATTTCACTGATAGCTAAGGATATTGATTTTTCATGTATTTCATTTGTGCAGGAAGCAATGTGGAAATGCCCAAATGCCTTATTTTAAATTATACTACTTTTCCAAGGAAGCAAATTCTTATGGTAATGGCACAAAAACAGACATAACAGACCAACTGGATAGAATAGAGGAACAAGAACACACACACCTTTTATTCACTATTTTAATCACTTGTTCCTGTTATAAAATATGTTTTCTATACCATTGAATGTCTTTCATCTCTGTGTAGGTGGAGTGTAATCTATTTAATCATTGCTGAACATTATAATTGTTTTCAGTGCTATCACTTTGTAAACAAACTGTGATAAGTATTCCTAAAGCTAAATTCTTGCACACATTTATATTTTTACTAAAGTTTAATTGCTGAGGGAAATGAGTATTCCTATGGCTTTTAATGCAAATTGAAAACCTGTCCTTCAAAAGATTCTGTCGATTTGAAATTCCATAGTGGTATGTGAAAATTTATTTTCCTGAACTTCCTGAGCAGTAGTTACTGTTGGGGGAAGGTCTAATAACATTGCTTCTGATAGGCTGATTTCAATGCTGAGATCTGGTTACTGCCCCTTCTGAGGCATTCTCTTGATTGATTAATAAAAGTCACTGATGGCCAATTGGCACATTGCTTCTGATAGGCTGATTTCAATGCTGAGATCTGGTTACTGCCCCTTCTGAGGCATTCTCTTGATTGATTAATAAAAGTCACTGATGGCCAATTGGCTGGGCAGAAAGAGTATAGGTAAGCGGGACTTCCTGAGATTAGAACAGGAACCCTGCATTTTACACAGAGGACTAGCTCATTCCACCAGGAGACATGGAAGCAGATAAACATGTTTGAGAATGCTGGAAGGTAATCACAGGCACATGGCAGTTTGGGATTAGGTGATCTGGGTTAACGTAGAGTAGCTAATTGAGAGTCTGCCCAGCCAAGGGTTAAGTGTTGAAACATTAAAAGGTCTTGGTGTATTTAATTATTGGGGAAAGGACCATGGCAGCTTATAGGTTGTCAGTCCAAGCAATCCAGGGCCATCAGACTACTGGACTCCTGGACTCCCGGACTCCCGTTGAGCTCTGACAAATCTCCCACCAAGCCACTGGTAATTCTACTGGCCTAATATAACAACTTATATTACTTAACAGAGTTTATGTTACAAGTGGTGTAGGCCACCCTTGGTCCGGGTCTCTTTCCCCAGTTTAAATCACGCTTCCAGTTAAGGTGGACCAGGCCTGTCGGCTGATACCCTGCCAGAATGCCCACTGCTCTACCAAGCTGCCGGCTGCTCCGCTGGCCGAATCTTACAGTTTATACTTACTAATAACTACAATTGATAATTAAATAGCAGTTTCAAGTTACCACTAAAAAATATGCAATTTAGGATTTGAGATGGTAAATTGAAGTTGAGCTTTTTAAAAAATATTTTTTGGCCATTTTTAGTCTAATCTACTAGGGTAGCTTTTTAAAAGACAGTGTTATGGTATGGTTATTGAAGTTTTCATGAGGAGATGGAAGGCGGGCACAGAGGAAGCAAGCGAGTGAAAACAGGGCTGCACTTCTTGTCTAACAGAGCATCTCAGGACACTGTAACATCCTTCATCTCCTAACACGAGCAATGATGAGACCTTTTCATTAAGGACTCCCCTGTCCTTGCTGCCTGACATCACAGGTGAGTGACACTGTCTAATGTTTTGAGGTAGAATCCAGAGAGTTCACATACATGTGTTTAGCCTCACTCTCTTGGCTTCAAAGCACTCTCTAAAACATGCACTTTAGTGAAAGTTTT
Organism: Lophiomys imhausi; assembly: GCA_907164525.1. NCBI lineage: Eukaryota > Metazoa > Chordata > Mammalia > Rodentia > Muridae > Lophiomys > Lophiomys imhausi. The sequence goes on from CAJQZJ010010806.1 coordinate 3,269,509, forward strand.
ACAGTTGTCAGCTCATCGTCTCCTCTAGCTTCTGTACCACCTGAGTGAGATCTCCAGCCATATGCTCACTTTCGAGCTCCACTCCATCTAAACAACTTGAATGCACTATGAAGTTCACTGAGCGGGGCTTGACTGGCATGGAAATGTGTTTGCCTTTGATGCTGGCAAAACACATTTGTTGGAAATTTGGCATCTGTCAAAAAGGGAGGCTTGGGGAAGACAGAGAGAAATTATTCACATGGAAACAAGAGTGGACTGGAAACACTAGAGAAAATATGGCACTATTATCACTTGGGGTACTTACAGCATACCATTTCAGATATATTCAGCTTTGCATGGGGCTTCTTATTCTAATTGGGAGCTTAAATTCCACCCTCTCCCTCTCAGCTAGATTAGGGGGATGTTTTTAATCCTCTCACCTAGGGGTTGCCAAAAATGATCTGGGATTTGAAATGTGATGAAGCATATTGACAGAGCTGTAGAGGCAAAATTGAAATTAAAAAAAATATTTTTAAAATCTGAGGTAATGACTTTCCTCTAGTTTTGTAACTTCACTTAAAAATAAGAGGAAAATTTAAGTCACATAAACAACCTGAGATGTTTGGCTCTGTTTCCAGTTGGTCTTCCTGTACTTTTCAGTCAAATATTGCAAGCCCAGAAAGGAAAGCCCTATTGTCTTGGTTACCAGTTTATTGCTGTGAAGAGATACTATGACCAAGGCAACTTATAAATGAAATAATTTAATTGGGGGCTTACTTACAGTTTCAGAGAGCTAGTCCAGCACCATCGTGGCTGGGAGACAGGCAGGCCTGGCGCTGGAGCAGTAGCTGAGAGTTTATATTTTATTCACAAAATAGGCCTAGTGTGAGCTTCTGAAACCTCAAAATCTACCCCAGTGACACAACTCCTCCACAAGGCCACAACTACTAATCTTTCCTAAACAGTCTGCCACCTAGGGACCAAACATTCAGATATATGAGCTGATGGGGCCCATTCTCCTTCAAATCACCACACCTATGTTCTTATTTCTTCATCCTATGAGTAAGGAAAAAAGTTCCTTATTATCAAAACAGATGTTCAATGTAACTCAGGCTTCCTCTGCAATCATGTGGAGAGAGATAGACTAGAATTACTTCTGATTCTGTTCTGGCGCTTTAGGACACAGTTGGTTTCTTGATGTAATATTCCAGGGATGTTTTCCCCTTCATAAGCCTGAGGCTGAAAAGTGAAGTGGGAATACATTCCCACTGTCCAGAGAAAATTCCTCAGTAAGGGATTTGGGTTTTCTTTGCTCTCCTTTCTGCCATCACAGTATTCCTCACAGGCTCAGCAATCCCTTCAGAGGTCTTGACCTGAATCAGCCAGTAAACTTAAGTACTGGAGCCAGAATGACTTTTCTCTTTAAAGACAATTATTTGACCGTCTTCAAACTTTACCTAATGATGAAATTATTTTTAGCATTTCTAAATCATTTTTAATGATTAATGTTTAATGATAATTTGACGGTTTATGGACACATTTCTAAAGAGTCTGTAATTAATTTTAATGTACAGTTCATTTTCTTGCTAATTTAATACTTATATTTATTGCATTATATATGTTGGGTTAAATATATTAGTGCTCTGTTTGAGCAAAAAAATATATTTTAAATCTCAGCTTCTAGGATGAAGTAGGACTTTGACAAGATACAATTACATTTTTCAAGCTGTCTGAGCATCCTCCAAGTATATTTATTACATTCAATGCAAAAAAAATTAAACTCAAAGCTTAATGAAAATCCAACTGAAACTAAGAACGAGGTCACAACTCTCAGCCTCTTCTGGATCGCAAACTTCTGCATATTTACTCTGAGAAAACAGTTACTGCTTTAAAGATGACTGCACAGTGAAATGAGCTTCACTGGAGGCTTAGACCACCGGGGCTCTGGAGCAAGCACCAGAAAAAGCATGAGGCATTTAAAACAGCTGCTTTAGAGAGAAGAAACAACAGATGTTATCAATGGAGTCACAGTCACAGGGTAAGATGCCAGGGACAGCTGATGCCATCAATAAATTGTTTCAATTAGAAGAAAATGTTCTTCCTTCCCTTTTAATGGATTTGCTAAAACTATTTCTTTTTGAATTAAAAAATTTTTGTACAGTATATTTGATCATATTCTTTCCCCTCCCCAAACTCCTCCCAGATCTCCCCCACCTCCAAACCACCCATATTGCCGTAACCTACCCACCTCTCTCTCTCTCTCTCTCTATATATATATATATATATGTATATATATGTATATACATCAAAACAAACAACCACAAAAAGCATCTCAGCTTTTGCAGCTTATCCTCTTATAGATGTTTTGAGAGTTGGTTTCATGTTCTTTGGTTTTACAGCCTCTGCATTTTTTAAGAACTTGTACCAAAGAGTAGTTCAATTATTAGGACACAGAAGACATGTTTCCAAGAAAATTATTAATAATTAATAGACTTGGTATAACAATAAACTAACTTCGGGGGAAATATAGTGTGCGTATGTGTACACATTTGCATGTGAAATAGTCAATTACTGGAAATGGATATTAAGAATAAGACTACTGCAATAACAAATTGAACATATGTCTACAAAGCGAATGTCCTTAGCAGAAGAACAGTTAGTTGAGTAGAACCTTCAAGAGACGGAATCTTATCAGAATGAACTTTTTTTATGTTTATGTATTACTTCAAGTTGCATCTCCATCATAGTACCCTCTTTCTTGGTTCCACCCTTCCATCCTCTCCTCCCTCTCCATATGTTCACCCATCCCACTCCTCTGATGTGAAGTATCCCTACATATCAACCCCTCTCAGTTCAACAGTCATATGAGGGCTAATAGCTTCCTCTTGCACTGGGGGCCTACATGGTAGCACCCGTGGGGCAGATTGTCCCATTAATAGGTAACAAAGTCGATGTTTCTGATCCTTTTGGTGTGTTGGTTTTAGAATAGTTATCCTATACTACATGACTAAAATCCAATTATAAGTGAGTAGATGCCATGTGCATCTTTCTGGGTCTGGGTTAGCTCACTCAGGATGAGCTTTTCTAGTTCCATCCATTTGGCTGTGAATTGCATGATTTCCTTCTACACAGAGTATAAAAAGAACAGAAGAGTCAGGCCTGAAAGTGTTCTCACCCAAGTCAAAGAACTCAAGCAGCTCAAAGAATTAACTTTCAAGGAACAAACACCAATACTCATCAAATTATTATATAAAATAAAAAAGGAATGAACACTTCTAAATTCTTTTTATGAAACTGGTATTGCCCTAATACCAATATCTGACAAAGGTCAAAAATGCAAAGAACATTATTGGCCAGTCTTTCTAAAGAACATAGATGCAAAAAAACTCAATAAAATAATTTCAAATTGAATTCAAGAACACATTAAAAAATATTATCCACCATAATTAAATCAGCTTCATCCCAGAGATGCAGAGATGATTCAGCATATGTAAATCAATAAATATTTTCTACCACATAGATAGACTAAAAGAAACCACATGATAATCGTATTCAGCACAGGCAAATTCCAACATCCTTTGACAAAATTCAACATCTCTCAAGATAAAAGTCTTAGAGAATCTAAGGAAACAGGAGACAAATCTAAACATAATAAGGACAACATACAAAATTCCATGGCCACCATCATGATAAACAGGAAAAAAAAAACCTCAAAGGTTTTCCCACTAAAATCAGTAAAATGACAAAAATGTGTACCCTCTCCACTCCTGCTCAATACAGTGCTTGAAGTCTTAGCTGGAGCATTAAGAGAACCAAAGAGATAAAGAAAATGCAATAGAAAGGAAGTCAAATTATCCTTATTTGCAGATAATATGATGGTTCTTCACATTTTTTTTTAAACCCTAAAGACTGCACCAGAAAACTCCTACAGCTGATTAATACATTTACTAAAGGAGAGGGATACAAAACTAATACACAAAAGCAGTAGGCTTCCTGTATACAAATGACCAACACAGCAAGAAAGAAATCAGGGAATCAGTATACAATGACCTCAAAAAGTATCTTGAAATAAATCTAACTAAAAAAAAAAAAACGTAATAAGAGACTTATATAATGAAAACTCTGAGACACTGAAACCAGAAGATGGGATGGCCTCCCATGCTCATGAATTAGTAGGATTAATATTTTGAAAATAGCCATCCTGCCAGACGGCAATACCTACAAAAATTCCTTTTCTATTCTTCACAGAAATTGTAACAATAATCTTAAATTTCATCTAGAAATGCACAAAAAAAAGATAGAAAAAATCTTGAACAATGAAAGAATGGTGGGAGGTATCATCATCATTCATTTTAAGTTACTATAGAACTGAAGTAATAAAAATAGCACAGTACTGGCATAAAAACAGCCATGCTGGCCAAAGGAATAGAACTGAGGGCCTGGAAATAAACCAAAAATCCATCAGCCACCTGATGTTTATTAGAGAAAAGACAGCATCTTCAACAAATAGTGACAGTCAAACTGGAAAGTTACCTGCAGAATAAAAAAACTAGAGTTTTATCTTTCACCCTGCACAAATCTCAACTCCAAAGACCTCAACATAGGACCTGGTATCCTGAATCTGATAAAAGAGAAAACAATTACTATATTTGAACTTACAGGCACAGGAACTTTCTGTACAAGACTCTGGTATCATAGTCATTAAGACCCTACAATTGACAAATGGGACCACATGAAGTTGAAATGCTTCTATACAGCTAATTACACCATTGTTTGAGTAAAAAGGCAGTATGCAGACTGGAACAAATCCTTACCAGCTGCACATCTAACAGAGGATTAGTTTTTAGAATGTACAAAGAAATTTTTAAAAAGTAAAATAAATACCAAGAAACAAACAACTCAATTAGAAAGATGAGTCATGGATCTAAACGAGAATTCTCAAAAGATGAAATGCAAATGACTGAAAAATACTGTTTTAAATGTTCAAGCCTTAGAGAACATGTAAGTTTTAAAGATATGTTGAGATTAACATATTAAAGATAACCCAGTCATAATGCTCAAAATAAAAGAAACAGTTGGTAATAGATGCTGGCATGAATCTGAGGGAAAAGGAGTACTTATTCACTGCTGGTGGGGATGCAAACTGATGTGACCACTATAGAAGTAAGCATGAAGGTTTCTCCAAAAGCTAGAAGTAAATGTACCATGTAATCCAGCTATACTACTCTTTAGCATATACCCAAAGGACTCTATATGTTACTACAGATATAATTGTTCATCCATACTCACTGCTGTTCTATTCACAATAGTTAAGATAGGAAACACCCTAGATGGTCATTGGCTGATGATAGGATAGTTAGAATGTAGTACATATCTGCAATAAAATATTACTCAGCTGTTAAAAAAATGAAATCATGAAAATCACAGTCAGGCAGATCTAGCAACAGTCATTCTGAATGAGGTTGCACAGACTCAGAAAATTCTTTCATCTCTAGGTGTCAGTTTTGAATTTTCAGATGTTTATGCTTCATGTGAGATACCCAAAGAGGTCAGGAATTTAGTCAGGAGCCATGGAGGAAGGGGGCCTTTCAAGAGAGGGGTGATGGAGCACAATGGTACAAAGGAAAACTGGCTACTATTGTATATTCGTGTGTTAAATTCAAGTAGAGTGCTCTGAACTGCAAATTCCCCAAAGAAGTGTTACTGGCAAGAATCTGCCTGAGGAGGATCTTCTGACACATGACTAAGACACTTCGAGCACACTTTGCTTCAGAACCAAAGGCAAATATTCCCTAAAAAGATGAAAGCTGAGTCAGATTTAGAACTTTAAACTCATGGAGATGGTTAGATAGTAGAATGTTAAAGTCAGGGGCCAAATACATATGGACTGGACATTGGGAATGTATGCTAAGCCATATAACTCTCATAATTGTGGCATATTTATTTCTGTTGTTTTGTATAGTATTTACTGTTATAAGAGAAGGAACCATTTGTTGGATTGAAAGGGGGAGCTGTTGGGGGGAAGAGGGTGGAAGGGTGGGACAGGAGGGGGAGAAGGGAAGGGATTGTAACTGAGATGTAACTTGAAGAAATAAAAAAATAAAGTATAAAAATAAAAAAGAAAACACTGGCTTCTAGGTAAGGGACACAGCCTAGCAGGAGAGAGGTCACCTCATGAGCTTCTGAATGTTAGTTGATTGGTTTTATTATGCATGATAGTTGATCACTATGTGTAAACATTCTTGTTGGCATTGAGTGTAGAAAAAGGCTAATTAAATTATTACCAAAAAAAAGTGTTACTTGTAAAGAAACTGGTTATGGAGACTTACACCAAGGTCCCAGGAAGCTACTGAAGCCAGATCATGTTTTTCAGGGTCACATTCCCTACAAAAAGGCCCTGAAAGGTCATTGACTAAGGCTGTGAAGGAGAAGCCTAAACTCCAATAGAGACCCTAGGAAGTTTGGAGATGCTAGGATTGTGGAATGTCCACCAAGAAGAGATGAAGACACGAAACAGAGCCAGCCAACAGTAAGGCTAAGAGGCAAAGTGTGCTTCAAGTAGAACTGAGAGCACAGGCTGCTCAAGTTCTTTGGTGTTCAGTTTATTCCACTAAAATCCAGACCATCGGGATAGGGGTACAGGATTTGGTGCTTTGGTACTGGGTTTCAGTCTATCTTTGCTCTGATCTTTCCTTTTGCCTCTGTTCCTCCCTTTTGTAATGAGACTATTTATTCTGTGCCATTAGTATGTAGTAGCTTTCTACTTTCATGTCCTACATGTATATGGAACATCCCATGAATTTCCATACCATCCTTATACAGGAGTCACATTAATACCTGTATCATCCCAATGTTTTATATATGTGTTGCCAAGATGAAAACACCATGGGCCCTTCAATAGCAATTGAATGGGTATGTAGCCATAAGTATGTAGCTTGTTCATTGAATTTACATGGGTTCATAGCTAAGAGATTGCATTGAATCTCAGAAGTGACTTTCAACTATAAACTTTTAAATAGTGTTGGGACTGTTAAGACTTTTGGGACTCATATATGAACTATAAGTTGGCCATGAGGTTACAGGATCAGGAGTGGAATTATGGCTTAAACATGTTATTTTGGGTGTCAAGGGAGTAGAACTGTGATTGTAAATTTTCATTTTCAACTTGACCAGATAGGAATCACCTAGAATACATCCCTCTAGGCTTCTCTGGAAAAGTGTTTCCAAAGTAGCTTAAGTGAAGCCACACATACCTGAATGTGGGTAACACCATCTCATCAGCTTTAGTCCTAGACTGAATGAAAAGGAGAGGAAGAAGCCAGATGATCAACAACATCCCAGCTGCTTCCTGATTGTAGTTGCTGTGCAACCACCTACCTCATGCACCTGCTGCCAGAGATAAGGCCTCTCTCACCACTATACCTTCCTTTTCATATACCGGAAAGTTATGAGTTCAGTTAAACCCTTCATCTTTTAGACTACTTCAGGTATTTGATCACAGGAATGCTCTAAGTAACTAATATAGTTACCATACAAATAAGTGGGTTTCTTTGTTTCATCTTCATATATATTCTATTGCCTTCTCTTGTTCCCCTCCTTTCTCCTATTAGACCTCTTCCTCCCATCTCATGGTTGGCTTTCTATTTTCATGTCCTAAATGTATATGGAACATCCCATGAATTTCCATACCAGCCTTACACAGGAGTCACACTAATACCTGTATCATCCCAATGTTTTATATATGTGTGGCCAAGATAAAAACACCATGGGCCCTTCAGTAGCAATTGAACGGGTATGAATTCTATACCTACCCAAACTAGCCACCAAAAGTAGATGCATATTGACTTAAATACCTGCAAGGTATCAAAAGTTCATGAACTTTTTTCTTGGATATATCTTGCAAAATGAGTAAAGATAAAGGATTTGGGAAACATGGGATCTGCTATAGAAGTATGAAAATCTCAATGCAGCAGAAATTGTTAGGATGTACAAAGGACTAGAGAAAAACCTGTCATGAGGAGCTGGAAAGCTGTAGTTTCATGTGGTCATCTCAGAGCAAAGAGGTGAACAAGAAGTTTTTGTTATATGGGCAGTTGGATGGAAAGGCTGTTTATTAAGTAATTGGAGTGTACGAGAAAACAGCCACAAGATAAAAAAGTATATTAAACAAACAACACAAGTAATTCTCAGGAAAGGCAGAAGTCATTCAAGAAAGGAAATACGTGTAACGCATGCTGAAATACAGCACCTCATTCTGGAACCATGCCTAGTGTAGCAAAGAGAATTTTCCCAGTATTAGCAGTAACACTAAATAAGAATTTCATTAAAAGCTGTGATTTTATATATATATATATATAATGTAAAAATATATATGCATATATATGTATACATATAGAGAGAGTAAAAAGAGTGGATATTGGGAACACTTACAAATGTTAAAATTCTCATTTGCAGCAATATAAACTCTGCATAAATGTAATGAAGCAGGTATCTCCATAGTGAGGTTAATAGGAGCAAAAGACACTAAAGTTTTTAAAGCTGTTGCCTTTTCTTAGGATGGAAGAGGATGAAGGAAGACAAGGGAGATGACTCACCTTTTGTCATAAGCCTTTAAGCACTATTTGATAAATACATTTAATGTCAAAAACATTGTAATAAACCATGCCAGTATATTATATAAAACTTAAATTTAAGGTCATGAATACATTTTCAACTTTTTAATATTGAAATTCAGGCTCATTTACAATTTTAAAAATACACAGTAATTCAGAAAATAAAATTTAAAGTTACCCTTGGGATGTCACGTGTTGCCAGTCATTTTTTATTACTAGGTACACCACAGAAACTACATTGTAAATATAATTTACATCCTTTTTAGTTCAACATTTTATAATCAAAGCTTTTTATATCTTTAAACATTTCTTATAAACATGTTTGATGGCATGCAATGACTATAATCATAATTTGGACATTTAAAAGATTTTCAAGTTCTAAGTAATACTATTTTAAATATCCATTGATCTTTCCTAGTATTTTATTATCTTTGCCTAGGAAAAAGCCCTGGAAGTAAAATTGCTAGGCCAGATGGTGAAGACACTTTTGAGACATTTGGCATGTGCTATGAAATTACAAGAAGATTCTTCCAGATCACATCCTTACCAGCAATGTATAAGATGACTCATTTCAATGCCACACCACTGGCACTGCTTCCCATTAGAAAAAAAAAATCATTTTAAGCTAAATGTAAGTAGAGTGCGGAAACTTTATCCAATATCTTGAAGTTTTGTTTTGTTTTTTTCAAAATTGGTGAGAGGAGGATACACCCCTAAACAAACAAACAAAAAACATGTAAAACACAGAAGGCGATGGCCTTTCCCCAGTGTTACTATAGTGGCACTCATGGCTATCTGTGTGCTGAACTGACACCTGGCAAAGACTTTCAAAGGAAGGGAACAGCAAAACAAACAAACAAACACACAAACAAACACAGAGCTTAGCGTGGTGACACACACCTTTAATTCCAGCACTCGGGAGGCAGAGGCTGGTGGCTCTCTGTGAGTTTGAGGCTAGCCTGGTCTACAGAGTGAGTACATGACAGCCAGAGTTATAACACAGAGAAACCCTGTCTCGAAAAAATACAGAAACAAACAACCCCCCCCAAAGCAAAACCAAGAACAACATAGAATGCCATAGAACTGCAAATGTTTGATGGGGTGGAAGATCAATGAATGAGTATAGTTGGTGCTTCCACATCAGCCTTCAAATCTCATGCTATGTAAAGGGCTGGAGTACACTGACCAAGACCCTCTGAGCTCCTTTGCCCATAACTGCTCACCTGGGATACCAGGGCCCTTGCTAAAGAGTCAGTCTGAGAGACCACAGTCACGTACCAAGGTACTTATAGAACTTCCAGGATGACTCAAGGAAGATGGAGGATTGGCAAACAAGGACTTAGTCCATGCTACTCACATAGACAGAAGTTGGACTCATGAGAATTTTCAGGCAAGAAAATTTTAGTTCACAGGTTTTAACTGGTTTCTAATTATATTTTAAACTTTTAAGAACTATGCAATTTGAAGTTATTATTATTAACAAGAACTTCTTGACAATGAGTAGTGTCTCTCCTGAGGAAATGAATGAAAATTAATTTCTGATAATTCTTTTGAGACAGCTCTACCTTCATATACTTCAGCTGTGTTTCTTGAAGGCAATTCTGGTATTGGAAAGTAACCCACATCCTTAACCCTTGTCATTCACTGCCTAGCCTCCAGCTATGACATCAAACTGTATCTAGTAGCTGATTCCCCAACATCTTTCTAACAGCCATTTCTTCCGAGTGGGAATCAGTCCCAATGTTTGGACCCCGGGAGAGGTTTATAATTTTTATCTTTGCATTATAAATTACTTTATACATTTGGGAAAACACTGCAAGTGTCCTTGTGCCCACTGCCAAGGGCTGTCAAATCTTATTTTGTCATATGTGTCTTTAAACTTCTATAAACTTCTTGTTCTTCTTCCTTCCCCAGAGCTAAACATCATCCCGATCTGGCTCCTCATCAGCCCCCAACATCTCTGATGTGGTACCTGTCTTTCATTTTATATTTCATAGACATGAGTATATCTAAATATTTCTTTGAGCTGTCACAACAAACTACCACAAATTTGTCAGCTTAAAACAATTTTATTTTATCACAGCCACAATTCTGGAGACTAGAACTTAGCACTGAAGGCCCAGGCAATCCTCTAGATTTGGGCCCTTCCTCGTCTCTCCTAGACAGAGAGCCTCCTGTGTAAGTTGGTTTGGGACAGTACCCTGCAACTTTGCCTCTGTCATCAGTTGGATTCTCTTTGTATGTTCTTCTTCTCTTCTGGAGGCATCAGTCATATTGGATTTGAGCTCACCATGATGACTTCTTTATTTCCCAGTGTAGTCATATTCTAAGTACTAATTAAGATCTCCACAAACCTTTTTGACATATGCAATCCAACCCAAAAATCTATAAATAATACCTAGAAATAGCTGGATGCTTTTAAACTTACAGAAATGGCATCCTTTTATGGTGCTGTAGCAAAACAGTGTGGAATACTCGAGACAGAAATTTACCTCTCACAGTTCTGGAGGCTAGTAAGTTCAAGATGAAGTTTCCAGATGGTTTTGTGTTTAGTGAAGATGGTCTTCAGAGATGTCCCCATGTGGCAGGATGGGTGACAAAGAGGGGAAGCAGACCTCTGAACCTCTCTCAGAATTACCAGAACCTTTCACAAGGGCCCTGCTGTCCTGACTAACCACACCCCAAGGGCCCTGCTGTCCCAACTAACCACCCCCCAAGGGCCCTGATGTCCTGACTAACCACTCCCCAAGGGCCCTGCTGTCCCAACATATCCCCCTCTAAAGCAGCCTTTTGTGTCTCCCCACTCCCCAATAAACCTCTTGCGTAGTGTCTGTTGTGTGGTGTGATTTTTGTGGTATTCCTTGGCTCCAATCACCTAAGTACTCTTCTGCTACAAAACCTTTTCACCATGGGCACTAGCAAAGCCTTCCCTGGGTGATGCTCAGGGACTTGGGAAAGTCTACCTCTGGTCCTTGTGAGGATGTTGACAGTATGTGCAAAACTAGCAAGCAGCTTCCTTTCCCCCTCTGGATGATTGTAACCCGAAGCTGCTCCCCTATGAGACCCCCTACCTCCACTGGCTAACTCTCCTTCCTGCGCTGTGTACAACACATGTGCTGAGTTTCAGGTTGCGGCACGGTAAGTGCCCTCCATTAGGGTGAGTGCAGCCCATCCTATCCCAACTTTTCTGTATGTGTGTCTTTCCTTTCCTCACTCCCCTGTTCCCCGAGTCAAGTTTCTAGGACCAAGCCATGCAGGACACAGTAACTTCACTTTTCACTTAGGCAAACCTTAACATTTGCACACCTTGATATGAATATGCAGATTTCCAGAAGGAGAGAAAAACTTACAGAAAAAAAAAAAGCCTGGCAGGAGACAGCCTCTAGGTGAGCTGTCATTTCTGCCTTCTCTGAGCTTACTCATACATGTTATGCCTTCTATAAGAGCCATGGACAATTAACAAAACCACCAATAACAGGGAAACATAATTGTTAAGTCAAAAAGTAAGACTATAAGGCAAGTAACCGTACAATGTGTCCAGTGTGATTTCAGTAACATAAAAATAAAGACTATATTACAAACGCTGGGCAGAATGTTTGGGTTTTGTTTGTTTTAAGGCAAAGATATAAGACTTTATTTGAATCCTGTATAGAACTTGGAACCTAGTGCTACTTTTAAAAACGAATTTAAGGGGTAGAGAGATGGCCCAGTGCTTATCTTAAGCACTGGCTGCTCCTCCAGAGGACCCAGGTTTGGATCCCAGCATCCACATGGCAGTTAACAACTGTGTATAAACTCAAGTTCCAGAGGATCCGATGATCCTCTGGCCTTCCCAGACACTAGGCACTCATATGGTGCAAAGACATACATGTGGACAAAACACCCATACAAATTAAATAAATGTGTGTGTTTATATAATTTCTGTGAGAAATGTTCCTTTTCTATCAAAAGTAGTTAGCATAAGAAGGGCTTGTGTGTCCTGAACCTCTCAATTCATCTTCATACCCATCAGCCAATCATATCAAGTTGTGAACTCAAACTCCCACCAAGGGCCCTGCTGTCCTGACTAACCCCCCCCCCCCC